>JAVSCE010000610.1:0-37908 GCA_032199065.1 Smutsia gigantea
TCATTAGGGTTGTAAGGACCAAATGTAGATAGTATGCAGTAGATTGCTGGACAGCTCCTAAATATTACTGTTGTTTTGGGTTCCACCCAAAGAGTGCTGATTAGTAGGTTAGCTGATATGAGGGATGAGTTGCAAGGCATATATTAAGCACACACTGTCTCAAATACCCAACAATCCAATAGATTGCTGACTCTCAAGTGTCAGATCAAATGACAGCAATATCTCCTTGACTGCCAGAGAGATTAAACATTTTGAATCTACCCAAATTATCCCAAGAAACTTACTTAGTGAATTATCCTCTGAATTTTACCAGATATTATCAGCAGCCATTACTTTTAGAGCTGAGATAAATTTACACTCAGGACTGATGATACTGAGGCTTCTGACTACAAAAAAAAAGGTCATCATCTATATAGTGAAAACTTTGGAATAGATGGCAATACAATTATGCTAAGTCCTTTACCACCCACTGGTTGCAAATGGCAGGAGAGTTTAGGAGGAATATTATATGCTTATATTGGAGGTCTTGCCACATGAATGCAAATTAATCTTGTTCCTAAGGTGCCAGTGGAATAGAAAAGAAAGCATTGTCTTAGTGGGAGGTTAGTTAGTCAGAGTGTCTAGTACAGTTAAAGCTATAGAATGTCTCATACAGTTAAAGCTATAGGAACAACAAATGAATTCAATTGATGATCATTCACTCTAATCCTCCAGCTCCCATTGGTCATTTGTAATGGTTATACTGAGTTATTGTATCAGATATTCCATCTCTTATTATTCCATCTTCTTTTAAAATCTTAATCCAACCTGTGGTTTCCCTTTTTGCTTCTAGGACTCAATATTATTTCAGAGTTGGATTTGGGGAACAATCTATATATTTTATTACCATTTTTTGGCATGTACCATGCACTGATTTAGAGTTTGCCCTCTGGCACTATGGGGAAATATAATACATAAATTCGTACTATGAATTTATGTGTAGTAGCAATACTATCAGTATCTCAAATTGGCCTGAAGAACCCCACCCACAAAGTAACATTAACTTCCCTTCAATTCTAAGAATTCTGACAAAATGAATCAGTTGAATCAAAGTATCTTCCCAATCCCCCTTCTCTCTACCACCTCCATTGGACTGGGTAGGATGGTGATTTGGGGCACTGATGTCCAACAGAGCTTTTAAAGTTTGAGTCTTTTCCTTGATTAAGATTATAAGCATGCTCAGATGGACGTTCAGGACCTTTGATCTCCTTTAGGGACAGGGAGATCTCAATCTAACCCCCTAATAACTTTTCGTTTTTAAAGAAGCTGATGTCAAGTTAGAAGGGGGAGTAAGGGATCAGGGGGTATGGATGAAGAGTGTAGCTCAATTCCAATAAGCAAGACATGCTTACTTTCAGTTTTGAGCAACAAAGCAGCTATTCATGGTACCACCACATAAACTTCCAATGTTTTCAGCCTCTCTCAGCTGTACACTGGATGACTAGGTCAACATTACTGATACCAACTATTTTAACTTTAGGAATCCTTTGGTTCAACAGCTACAGCTACATCCTCATTGCTTTTAGAGTATGGTCACCTCTTGACAATCTTAAACATCTCTCACACTTAGGTGACCTTTTTACAAGGGGCTACCTTAACACAGGGCACCTGATGCCCCTTTGTCATTATAACATCTCTTAACTGTTTGCTTTGTTTTAACATAAAGTGTAAGGGAGTTTTTAGGGTAATTGCAATGACCTTTAGAATTCATTCAGGTTCATTAAGCCATCCTGGACACACTGTTAAAGGCTCTGAGATACTTCCAAGTCATTCCCCAAATGATCTATAGTTGACATGGCAGATTGCCTTCTTAAAGTGTCATCTGAGGAAGGGCACTTTATTCCTTTGTAGCTATGCTAATCTGCTTTGTGGAGGAGAGGGAAACAACTCTATCTTTACTATCCTGGAATGTAAATAAATCTGCTTCTGAAGAGCGAAACACTTCTATTTTTAAAAGGTAAGAAACAATTCAATCATCCCAAGATTGTTTGCTTATAGAAATATTTTTGAAAAGATAGTCTAGAACAAATTGAATGTTAATGCTTTGTGTGTTTAAATACAAGAGACTTAGTGAAAATTTTCTCCCAACTTGGAAATGTTCTATATTTTCTGGAAGTGGTTGTAAGACCAGATACATTTGTCAAAACTCATCAAATTGTACACTTAAAAGAGATTTATTTTTATTGTATGAAAGTCATACTTCAGTGATATTTAACAAAAATAAATTAAAACAAAGCACAAAATGATGTAGAATCCAAGTTGAAAGTGTTCCCACTGGCTAAATCTAGGACAATTTGAGCAATAAGAATAGATAAAGATGATAACAAATTGCAATCTATTGAATGAACTAGAAACCAATGAATCATACTGATTAATAATAAATTGAAATTTTGATGAGGAAATCATACTGATTAATAATAAATTGAAATTTTGATGAGGAAAGGGATATTTACATGGTCTCAAAGTGCCTCCTCATAAATGCTTTTTAAGTACAGGAGGAAAATATGTAGCTACAGTGGAGAAGTCTTTCAAATGATCAAAGTGATCAAACTGGCATTCTATGAGTTCTTATATAACACAGTAGGAATGGCACAGCATCACTTCAGTGGTATTCCTGCCAAAGATGCCTACTTTGAATATAATCATAAGTAAACATTAAACATATCCATATATCAAGCCTGTAATCTTCATGAAAATAAAATAAAGACTGAGGAACTAATCCAAGATGAAAGAGACTAAAGAAAGAGGCATGAAAAATAAATGAAATACTTGATTCTGAACTGGATCATTTTACTATAAAGGACATTATTGAGACAATTGTTGAAGCTTGAATGGGGTCTGAGGGTAATATGTTTATAATGAATTAATGTATATTTCCTGATTGTGATGATTTGTACTGAGGTTTTCAGAGGAACTGGGATGTCAGTTTGACAATATACTACTAAGTATTTCAGGAAAAAAAGTTAATTGTACTGTTATTTTTTTTCTCTAAGTTCAAAGTTGTTCCAAAGTAAAAATAAAATAAAAATGCAATAAAGATAGAATATCTAAAATTTGAAGTGTTAATCTCTGGTCCAATCACTAGTGTCTATTTATGGAAATTTAAATGGGTCACCAGTTTTCCCCAAAGTCAAACAGAATCCCCTAAATAAAAACATTAAACACAAAGCACTATTTTAAGGATTGCAAGGAAATATGTTCAAATATGATATCAATTTTTATTAATATGGTTGTTAGACAATATGAAAAGTTTTTGATTTCTCTACATTTTTTATACAGTGCCTATTTTTAGTTTAATGATAATTAAAAAATACTTTTCAGATCTCCAGAATCCTCTTATAAATGAGTACATTCCTACCTTAAAGAGTTTGCATTTATTGTTCCTTGTGCCTGAAATGTCCTTCTTCCAGATATCTGAGTGCCTCATTCCTTTTGCATTATTCATCTCTCTGCTCAAAGGCAACTTCCTCATAGAAGACTTTCCTGAAACTGATCACTCAAAATCTTCCATGTGGCTTCTTTTTCCTTCATATTGTTTATCATTAACTGACATTATAAGTATGCACCTGTTCATTTACTTATCATCTACCTCTCTAGAACTTAAGATTTGGGCAAGAATTCTGACTCTTGTATTTTCAGCAACTAGAATAGTAATCAACACACAGTTTGTGTTCCATGAATATATGTGCTATGAAAGAATGATAATCTGTGGAATTAAAAATCACTCTGATGCCAAAGTGAACTGCAAATTTTCACAAACTAATAAGGCTAGAATAGAAACAGATACTATTTTCCTATTGTGAATTGAATCCCCATAGCAATCTGTATGAAGATATATTTTCTTATTTAATAGGGATATTAAACAAATATTCATATATAACAAATATATTCTGATATGTATGATAGGAACAATAAGCCAGATAGCAAATGAAATTATGTTTTAGAAGCTAGTACTATACTTACATTTTGGGCAGCAATTTACTTTCAGACTACCCATATACATGTTATTAAATTAAATTTCAAATTTAAATTAAACTGTTGTTTTCTTTCATTTTGTTTGTGTTTGCTTTTCTGTCTATAATAGCTTAAGAATTATTGATGTAAGAAATTGAGGTTGCACCAAGTTTTATACTGAAAATATTTAAATGTTAAAACAAAATAATTTAAGCCAATACTGGATCTACAATATAATTGTACTGTGTCTTTGCACAGCAATCATCCAGGTACTTTCCCTGGAAGCTTCAAAATTAAAATAAGACATTTTAAAGTATGAAACAATTCAGATAATACTGTGCTCTCAAACCTTAATGATAAATTTACAAAAGGACAAATTTCTTCTAAGTTACAACTATGGAAACTAGCAAAAGGACTATGGGGATCATTAAACATATGCAACTGCAAATTTCAGTGTGAATCATAGATGGGACAAGTATGTAAAAAGAGGGTGTATTTAGGTTTTATGTATTCTCACAGTGTAAAAATAAGGAGTTTTATAAAAGGAGAAGAATAAGAAAATGTGGTATCCAAAATAAGCTGGATTGCACATAGCAATAAATGGGAGTAAAAAGATATCAGAAGAAGCTGACAAACCAGAGTAGAAGCCTGTGTAAGGAAAGGGAAAAAAGGATATTTTTAAAATATTAATATAAAAGTAAATATTCAAATAAAAATATAGACCTCCCAAATATCAAACAAAATGAAAAGAATATATATAAAAAACAAGGAAAGCAGGCTTTATGGAGAAATAATACATATAAAAATAATTTGACTAAGTTGAGAGAAAATGCATGTATCATATAAGTGAATGTAAATATGCTTAACCCACATTGAAAAAAAATTTTTTAATTGTCTCTCTGAGTAACTTCATAATAATTGTAAGAGCAACACATGAAGAAAAGTGATGTAAAAGAGCTAAAATAAGAGGTTGGGCAAGCATTTACAAAGCAAAGGCAAACAATAAGAAAGCACGGGTTATGATCCTGGTACTATGCAAGGTAGCATTCAAAAAAAACATTTAAACTGGAAAAGAAGGATGCTTTATAATAATAGTCTACACCTTAAAATGAAAATAATAGCAGTCATCCAAATAAAACTGCAATGACCCACAGAAGTAGAAATTACAAAAGACTTGAGAAATACACAGAAACAAAGTTTAGAATTCATACTACTCATACTCAAAGACAGGTTAAATGTAAACATAATAAATAAAGGTTTTAGAAGACCTAAATAACATAGTGTGTTTAATATATACTGATGTGTATTAATATTTTCATAACAAAATAATAAAAATATTTAATATTAATATTTTAATACAGAATGTGTAATATTTTCAAACATATGGAACATACAAATACACAAAATGTAATAAGTTAAAAAGGAAGCTTCAGTAAGTTTAATAAAGTAGAAAGGATAACAATGTGTTGATCACAGTATAATAAAACTAGAAATCAATAACACATCCATTACATAGACTTCCATTTAGAAATTTTAAAGCTATAATAGAAACATGACTTTCTGGTTCTGTATGTAAGGAGTTCAGAAATTGCCATACTGTCCTAACTATAAGTAAATAACCGAACAGACTGAAAAATCAACACCTCTTTTTGGGTTCATAAGAAAGGGGTATACATAACAAATTGCTGTTCCAAAGACTGGAAAAATAGGCGAATACATGGAGTCATGGCTTACCAGAACAAACAGTAATGAATGGAAACTGCCACAGGAAACCATGTTGGAATAAGAATACTTGAACTATAACTGATGAATTGCTGGAAGCTCAGTGGACAATTATGAGAGTTAAAAACTTCAGGGGGACCTAAACATAGGGGGGTCCCCATAACATTGAAATTTATGTTCAGGAGCTCAACCAGCTTCCTACAGTAAATATTGGAGAAAAAATCCCTCCTGCATCCAGAAGAGGATGGGGGAAAGTAACCCTTTTGAAGTACACCATAGCACTCTGTTTTAAACAAAGGCCTGCCCTCAGGAGAAACTAGTTAACCAGAGCCCAACTTTCTGGGGTATTACATGAGCCTAACTAACCAATGGGAAGGGAAATAACCAATTCCAGGCAGCTCTACCCTTCTATGAAAGAGAAGGAAAACACCCAAGTACAGCTCACACAGCTATCCTTTCTCACCTAAGGGGAAAGGGAAAAACAGAAATACATGTGAAGATCAATTTGGAAGCA
Source organism: Smutsia gigantea (assembly GCA_032199065.1). Lineage (NCBI taxonomy): Eukaryota > Metazoa > Chordata > Mammalia > Pholidota > Manidae > Smutsia > Smutsia gigantea. The sequence continues at coordinate 6,230 of JAVSCE010000610.1, forward strand.
TAAGGTCACTAAAAGACTGAGAACTAATTATAGAATTACAAAATATTTTCTTTCCCACATGCTTTACCACCACATTACTAAGAGCCTATTTGCAGTAGTTCTGTTTATCCACTACATCGTGTCTGGCTAGCAAGGAAAAAATTCAAGGTATACTAAAGGCAAAAACACAATTTGAAGAAATAGAGCAAGCTCCAGAACCAGATATAACAGGGATATCAGATTTATCATACCAGGAAATTAAAACAAGAGTGATTAATAATGCTAAGGTCTTTGATGGATAATGTAGACTGCGTGCAAGAACAGATATGCAATGTTAGTAGAGAGCTAAAAGGCATAAGAAAGAGCCAAAATGAAATGTTAGAGATAAAAAACACTGTAACAAAATGAAGAGCTGCCTTTGATGGGCTCATTAATAGACTGGTTATGGCTGAGGAAAGAATCTCTGAGCTTAAAAATATATCAACAGAAACTTCAAAAACTGAAAAAGGTAAACAGAACAAAAACTAAAAAAAAAGAATAAAATATACAAGGACTGTGGGACAACTACAAAGGTGCAATATATGTAATGTGAATACCAGACATAGAAGAAAGGAACAGAAGAAATATTTGAAAGAATAATGAATGAGATTTTCCCCCAAATTAATGATAGATAGCAAATCATAGATTCAGGAAACTCAGAGAACACCAAGCAGGATAAATGCCAAAAAAATACATCTAAGCATAACATTTTCAAACTACAGAGTATCAGAGATAAAGAAAAATTCTGAAAGAAGCTGGTGGCAGAAGCGACACCTTACCTATAGTGGAGCAAAGATAATAACATCTCACATCTTCTCCAAAACCATGTAAACAATAAGATGTTGGAGTAAAATAATTGATTTTTTTGAGAGAAAAATTGTATCAACCTCGAATTCTGTACCCTGCGTAATTACCCTTACAAAATGAAAGAGAAATAAATAATTCTGCAGAGAAACAAGAATTAAGGAAATTGTTCCCAGTAAATATGCCTTGTAAGGAACGTTAAATTATTTAGAGAGAAAGAAAATGATGTAGGTCGGAAATTCGTATCAAGAAAGGAAGATCACAGAAGAAGGAACAAATAAAAGTAAAATAAAAACTTTTATTTTTCTTATTCTTAATTAAAATAACAGTTAACAGTTTATTCAAAACCATAATTACAATTTATTCAATTATGTATGTTTATATATAATTTTGTATATGTATGCATATATATGTATATGCATATACATATATAATTAATGACAGCAATGATACAAAGGATGAGAAGAGGAATTAGGGTTATATAACTATTATAAGGTAGTTATACTACCCTTGAAGTGGTATAATACTATTTGAAAGAGGATGTGTATTGTAAATGTATATATGTATATTGTAAAGTTTAGGGCACTTACTAAAAATTTTTTAATAAAAATTAAAGAATAAAGCAGTATAACTGACATGCTAAGAAAGGACAGAAAATAAAATGATATAAGGTGCTCAAAGTCATAAAAAGCAGAAAAAGTGTAGAAGACAGAAAATAGTAACAAAGAGCAAAGCAACAAATAGAAAACAGTAATTAATTTAGTAGATATTAACACGACTATATCAATAGTCACTTTGCACATCAATGATCTAAATACACCAATTAAAAGACAGATTATCAGAGTAAATAAAAAACAAGACCCAACTATATGTTGTTTACAGTAAACTCACCTTAAATATAAAGACATATAAAATAAAAGCAAATTGGATGGAGAAAATTTTAAAAGAAGTTAGTGATGTCAACACCGCTTCATAAGACATTTCTCTTTCTTATCCCACTTTTTAATCAATAAATTAGACATCCATGTATGAACAAGAGCAACTTTGTCAAAGTGTCCAGACTTTGCACCTTGCTTCAAGGGAACCAAGATGAATCTCACCCACCCGTACAGCCAGTAAAAGATAAATAAACCTTCACATGGGCTGCAAAACCAGAGGAGCCAACAGGACTGTTTGGATTTCTGATCGTTAGACAAAAATTGAGTGAGTGTTGAATTGGCAGTCACTCAGGCATAAGGAAGAACTTACAGAAATCCAGCTTTCCCAAAGGGAGAATTGAATATTTCATTGGAGGTAAGAAAGAAAAAAATAATGCAAACTTGGTTGCAGTAGAGGCATAAAGGAAAATTCCCAGTGATGCACCACCCCCAAGAAAGGTACTGATCAGGGCTGATTTCTCTAATGGAGGTGACAACTCCTGTGGGAAGACAGAAGAGGGTTGAGAAAGGACCTTGCTATCCCTTACCCCTTTGTGCTATGTTGTGGCTGGAGAAACCCATTTCTCTTGACTATAACCTAGAGTACTAATGTAGTACTAAAACTGGGGAAAGGGACGATAATGAAAAAGAGTCAGATAAGAATTTCAAATGGACTTGAAGGGATTGCGCTCAGTCTAAAATCTACCCACAAGCCACTGGAAGTTGCACCCCTGGGGATTTCCCTACCAGGTCAATCTACACACATTCCAAATACACTGAGTGCTAAAACTATCCTCCCTCCACTCTGCTGCCAGATCCTTGTGCACACTCTTGAGTGTGTCAGTGAGAATGAGCTCTGGTAGACACAAAGAAAAGCTCAGAAAATAGGCCACAGTCAGTGGGCAAGAGAGAAACAAGAAATAGCTATAGTGCCACTTTCTGAAATATAAAATAAATGTTTCTAATAGCCAGCCTGGTGAACTGTAAGAATAAAAAATTATGTAAAATGTTAATTAAGGAGGCATCTGTTACTTCAAATGTGAAAGGAGAGATACTTAGCAACAAACAATATGAAAAATCAAGAAAATATGGTACCATAAGAAGAAAATAATAATTTCCAGCAACTGAACTTAAAGCCACAGAATATTATGATGAGACAAGTAGTGATTCTATAGCATCTCTCTACGCTGATGGACAGTGACTGTAATGGGGTTGGTGGGGGGGACCTGATGAAGGGGTAGTTTAATAACCATAATATTGCACATGTAATTGTAGATTAATGATAATAAAATAAATTATATTTAAAAAAATTTAAAAAATGAAACTGTTATTCAAAATAGCTGTTATGAAGAAACACAATAAGATACAGAAAGCACGGAAGACAATGCAATGAAATCAGTAATAAAATTAATGAACAGAAGTACATTACCAAAGAGATTGAAGTTACAAAATAGAAATATGCAGAATTTTTAGAACTAAATAATTCAATGAATGAGATGAAGAATGTAATAGACAGCACTGGAAGTAGGGCTGACAAAATGGAAGAAAGAATAAGTGACTTGGAGAATAAGAATATAGAAATAATAGAAGAGGAGAGGGAAGTTAGATTTAAAGAAAAAAAAAGTAATAAATGCCTGGAAGCTATCAGATTCCATCAGAAAGGCAAATATCTGAATAACTGGGATTCCAGAAAGAAAATAGAGGGAGTAGGATGCAAAGAGTATAAGGAAAAAAAAGTCACTGAGAACATCCTTGTGGAAAGACTTCAACATATAAATCCATGAAGGTAATAGAACACCCTATTATCTCAATGCAAGAAGACCTTCTTTAAGACACATCTTAATGAAATTGTCAAAAAACAATGATAAAGAATCTTAAAGGCAGATGGAGAAAAGAAGTTACTTACATAGCATTCCTTATTAGGCTATCAGCAGATTTATCAGCAGAAACTGTGCAGGCAAAGAGAGTAGAATGACATACTGAAAGTGTTATAGATAAAAATGACAAGCGAAAAATATTTTATGTGTCAAAGTTATGCTTCATATATGAAGGGGAAATAAAAGCTTTCCCAGATAAAGAAAAACTAAGGGAGTTCACCACTAGATCTGCCTTGCAAAAAAATGCTAAAAGGAGTTCTTAAAGCTTAACTTGAAGACATAATCAGTGACTTGAAATCATATGAAACTATGCAACTCACTGGTAGAGGCAAAAAATAGTCTGAATTGCAAAACTGTAACTATATTAGAATGGTGTTACCCACTCAACTATTGTATAAAAGTTAAAGTAAAAGAGTAGTAAAAATAACTATAGATACTATAAATCATTAATAAGTACATGACAGAAAAAGAGATAAATTGCAAAATTAATTATAAAAAATGGAGGAGCAAAAGAGTAAAGCCTTTATAGGTATTCAAAGATAAGTTATTATCAGCCTAATGTGGACAGTTTTATCTATAAGATATTTTAAGTGATTCACAAGGAGAGCGCAAAGCAAAAACCTAGAGCAGATTCACAAAAGATAAAGAAAGGGGAATAAACATACCACCATGAAAATTAACCATTGAAAGGGTAGGAAGAGACAAAAAGAAAAAGAAACACTGAAAATACAAAACTAGAAAGCAATAAGAAAAAAGATGGCATTAGTAAGTCTTTACATATCAATATCAATATTCGAAATGGAAATAGATTGAATTCACCAATTAAAAGGCATACAGTGGCAGGGTAGATTAAAAAACAAGACCTAAGAATATATTTTCTACAGGAAACCATTTCAGATTTAAGGATGCACATAGACTAAAATAAGGGGATGGAAAAAGATATTCCATGTAGGTGGAAACCAAAAGAAAGTGAAGGTAGCTATATTCATATGAGATAAAATAGACTTTAAGCCAAAAATGGTAGCAAGAGTCAAAGAAAAGCATTATATAGTAATAAAGTGATCAAACTATCAAGTAGATATAGCAGTCATAAATATATATGCACCCAACATCAGAAAACCTAAATATATTAAGCAAATCTAACAAATTTGGTGGACAAAATAGAAAGAATACATTAATAGTAGGGAATGTCATTACCCCACTTTCTTCAATGAGTAGTTCAATCATACAGAAAATAAAAAATGAAACAATGGACTTGAACTCTGCACTAGATTAAATGGACCTAACAAATTTTTAATCTCCATTATATCCAAAAGCAGCAAAACACATTCTTCTCAAGTGCACACTGAACGTTCTCAAGGATAGATCATATAGTGGTACACAAGTCTTAGTAAATATAAGATGAAATCATACCAAGTGTATTTTGACCACACTAATATGAAACTAGAAATCAACCACATCAGGAAAGCTGGAAAATTTATATATATGTGAAAACTAAACTACACACTTATGAATAACTAATGGACCAAAGAAGAAATTAAAGGGATAATCAAATATTATCCTGAAACAAATGAAAATAGAAACACAACATACCAAACTTATGTGAAACTGCAAAAGCTGTTCCGAGAGGGAAAAGTTCATAGTAATAGATGCATATATTAAGAAATTAGAAAATTGCAAATAAAACCCTAACTTTACATTTGAAGTAACTAGAAAAGAAGAACAAATTAAGCCAAAAGTTAGCAAAGAAAGGAAGTAATAAGTATCAGAGCAGAAATAAATGAAATCACAAAGAGAGAAACAATAAAAAATATCAATGAAACTAAGCTATGTTTTCAAAAAGAAAAAATTTACAAACTTTTAGCTAGACTCACTATAAAAAAAGAGAAGAATCAAATAAGTTAAAACATAAATAAAGAAAGAGAAATGATAACTGACACTAAATATACACATAGAGTCATAAGAGACCACTAAGAACAGTAATATGCCATGCCAAGTTAGATAAACTGAAGGAAATAGATAATTTCCTTGAATCATACATGCTACCAAGACTGAACCAGGAAGAAATAGCAAGTCTGAATAGAGAAGTAATAATGATGGAGACTGAATTAGTAATAAGAAAATTCCCAACAGAGAAAACCACAGTACCAGATGATTGCATGGGCAAGTTCTACCAGTCATTTAAAGAAGAATTGATGCCAATCCTTCTCAAAATTTGTCGAAAGTTGAAGCGGAGGGAAATATTCTAAACTTATTCTATAAGGCCAGCATTACCCTGATACAAAAGCGAGATAAGGACACTACACACAAATAAAACTATAGGCCAAATCCTGATCAACATAGATGCAAAAATTCTCAACAAAAATTAGCAAAATACACAATGACCAAGTGGGATTTAATCCTGGGATGCAAGAATGGTTCAACATACATAAATGAATAAATGTAATATACCACATTATTAAAATGAAAGAAAAATCATGGTTATCTCGATAAATGTAGAAAAAACATTTGACAAAGTATAGGGTCTTTTCATGATAAAAAACCTCAGCAGATTTGGTATAGAAGGAACATACTTCAATGTAATAAATGACATATGACAAACCCACAGCTAACACTATACTAAATAGATAATTAAATATTTAAAGCTTTTCCTCTAAAACTCAGGAATAAAACAAGGGTGCTCACTCTCTCTTTCTCAGCCAACATAGTACAGGAAGTCCTAACCAGAGAAATCAGGCAAGACAAAGAAAGAAAAAGGCATCCAAATCAGAAAGGGAGAAGTAAAATTATTGTTGTTTGCTGATGTTAAGATCTTATATGTTGAAAATCCCAGACTAAACCAAAAGAAAAATTGGATATAGTCAACAAATTCAGTATAGGATATAAAAATCAATATATTGCTTTACTATAACCTAACAAATACCATACCTGAAAAGAAACCAAGAAAACTATCATATACAATAGCATAAAATAATTAGTAAAATACCTAGGAATAAATGTTACCAGGAAGGTGTATGATCTGTACAATGAGAACTATAAGACATTGAAATAAATCAAATACAAACAAATGGAAGGACATCTTGTGTTCATGGATTGGAAAGATTAATATTGTTAAAATGCCCGTACTATCCAAAGTCTTCTATAGATTCAACACAATCCCTATGACTTCAATGGCATTTTTCACAGAAATAGAAAAAACAGTTCTCATATTTGTATGGAACTACGAAAGATCCCAGAGAGCCAAAGCAATCTTGAGAAAGAGCAAAGCTGGAGGCATCACATACTCTGATTTCTAACTGTATTATAAAACTATAATTATCAAAGGAGTATGGTATTGGCATAAAAACAGACATGTGGATCAATGGAACAGAATAGAGAGCCCAGAAATAAACCCACGTGTATATGGTCAATTAATTTACAACAAAGGAGCCAAGAATATACAGTGGGCAAAGAACAGTCTCTTCAATAAATGGTGTCAGGAAAGCTGGGCAGCCACATACAAAAAATAAAACTAGACTGTCTTACATCATACACAAAAATTAACTCAAAATTGATTAAACACTTGAATTTGAGACCCTGAAACCATAAGAATCCTAGAAGAAAACGTAAGCAGTAAACTTTTGACATAGTTTTTGGCAATGAGTTTTTGCACCTGACTTCAAAAGTATAGGTAACAAAAGTGAAATAAATAAGTGAACTACATCAAAGTAAAAGGTTTCTGCAAAGCAAAGGAAGCTATCAACAAAATGAAAAGATAACCTATTGAATGGGAGAAATATTTGCAAATCATAGATCTAATAAGAGGTAAATATCCAAGCTATATAAAGAACTAATGTAACTCATTAGCAAAAATAATATAATTAAACAATAAGATGTGAATACACATTTTTCTCAAAGAAAACAAACATATGCAAACATCTGGCTAACAGGCATATGAAAATATCTCAAGACCATTAATCATTAAGGAAATGCAAATTGGAACCACAATGAGATATCACTTCACACCTTTTAGAATGGCTATTATGAAAAAGACAAGAAATAACACTAATTCAAAAAGGTTTATTCACCCCCAAGTACATTGCTGCATTACTTACAATAATCAAGATATGGAAACAATCTTAGTGTCCATTAATGAATGAATGGATAAAAATATGTTATTTTAAATATATATAAACCATTCAGCTATATAAAAGAATGAAATCCTGCCATTTGCAACAACAAGGATGGAACTTGAGGGCATAATGCTATGAAATATGTCAGACAGAGAAAGATAATACTTCATGATATCACTTATATGTAGAATTTAAAAACAAGCATACAAACAAAACAAGTTCATAGATACAGAGTACTGATTTGTGGTTTCCAGAGGCAGGGTAAAGGGTTGGCTAAATGGGTGAAGGAGGTCAAAAGGTATAAATTTCCAGTTATGAAATAAATAAGTCATGGAGATGTAATGTATGGTGTGGTAACTATGGTTAATAATAATTACATATTTGAGAGCTGCTAAGGGAGTAGATGTTAAAAGTTTTCATCAAAGAAAAAATATATTGTAACTATGTATGATAATGGCTAGCTAGATTTACTGTGGAAATCATTTTGCAAAATATACAAATATAAAATCATTGTATTGTACACCTGAAACTAATGTTATTTTTCAATTATACTTCAATAAAATAAAAAGTTGGATCACATTTGTTGTTTCACATTACTATCCTTAACAATTCATCTCTTTACACATGTGTGCATTTTTTCCTTGGGACATACAGAATGTTTGTGATCGTCATGTAAAGAAGTAAAGTATTATATTTATTACAACTGAGCAGTATATACTGTTAACTACATATGAACTCCAGTAAGGTGATGAAGATGAGAGATATTTTCTATAGAACATTAAATTTATACAATTTTAAGCAACAAAAACTGTGGTACATGTATTCTATCTGGTGAATGATGTTTATTTTGACATCTATTGTAATATTCACAATAATTTCAGGACTTAAAAATATTAAGAAAATGTGTTTCTTGGAAACATGGAACTTTGGATATTAATGATGTTTATTGTGAATTAAGGTGTAGAAAAATGATATGAAAGGTGGAAAATATATCCTTTTGTATTTTGTATAAATTCAAATTTTGTAAAGTGTTATGATCTCAACATAATCAAAATTAACAATCTCTTTTTATGAGAATTTATTTATCTTTTCAGTTTCAGGTGTTATGGGATAATCTTATATCTGGTGTGTCCCAGAGTTATTGTCATTTAACATCCTTAGTGAGCAGCAAGAGGGCCCTTATTTTGAGTTTCATGACTTTATTTTTTATATATAATTTTTTTGTGTGGAGATTTGGTTATATTTAAGAAAAGGTTCTTGTAATTTGGAATTCTTTCCTTATCTTTGGAAATTTTGAGCTACTCCCAATTGGAAAATGACATAATTTACTCAACATTGAATATGACTTATTCTTCCATGACAAGGTATCATTTATTATAGTAATTATTTTTGATGATGTTTATTATCAATGAAAAAGACAGTGTTCTAACCTAACCATCTTCCATAATTTTTGATTTGTCATTCAATAAATTGACCTAGTAAGTTTGGCATAGGTGTTAATATTAGTTAATAAAAACATTATTTATCTTGTGCATATATTATAAGAAGTTATGTTTTTATTATTGCAACATTTAGTCCTATGGCATTTTTCAGAACAGTATATGTAAAATGAGTAATGACAAAATTCAGTTTCAAAGACTACAATGAATAAATGACCAGAGAAAGCAAGACATCAGTCTTTAATAACATAAATTATTTAATATTATATTACTTTAAAACACTTTGATGGCATTCAATAAACTCTCATCTTATAGTAATTACTCCAATTGTAACCCCCCCTAGCATTAAAAGACTTTTCTCATACTATGTCTGGTGAGTTCTTTACTTATAAACTTGTGCTTTTTCTTGTCTGAATACAGTCTTGGCTTCAGAGTTAAAGTTTTGTTTCTTTATTATTCATTTCAAGAATTATCCCTGGGGTATCATCAAGTTAGCTATAGCTTCACTTTCGTGCTGTGACTGAATAGAATATTTGAATTCCCTCTTAAGATTCAATGCTTTTAGATAAATTGTTAAAATGTTTGTGGTTTGTTGTTCACCACACAATCAGATAGTTTGTGCTTTTATTTAACTTTAGAATCCATATTTTAATTTCTGTTTGCCTTTACACTTATCCATACCCATCAAGCCTATCATAAGTTTAGCTTTGTGTAGAGTGCATTGTGATGGAAATATGAGATAAAAGTGTGACAAATGAGGAGGTGTGCTGCACTGCAAAAGAGCTACTTGATATTAATGATTTTTTATTAACTTTTTCTCATTTATACAGACATAACCTGGGAACATGTGTAGGAATGACTAGTAGTGTGGGATAGTGATGGAAGAAATATGGAATTGGATCAGTCCAAATTCATTGACATGGAATTACCAAGCAGAGATTTTGCATTTAATGTTGCAGCGTTGTGGTGGGGGTGGGGGGATGCTGTTACAAAAGTTGGTAGTTTGGTTGATTAGTGGAAACATGGACCAAAAAGTGGCCCATAGTGACTGAAATGGAAATACAAGACTTGCCCTGGTTTAATGTAGAGAAAGAGACTCAAAGGCCTAAGGAGATTGGAATATTAGAATGGATTAGTAATTAAATATTTACTCTCCCACACTGTGAGGGTCCAGAAGACCTACATTTTGCCAATAGTATGAGAAATACATTTATGAGAAGAGACTTGACATCCTTGAAGACCTATGTGATCCCTCTTCTTTGCAGACCAGACTTCACAGTAGGAACTGCAGCCACTGAATTTGGAAACATAAATGCAATGAGAGTAATTGGACCCCATAGTGATAGGACCCAAGGGGTGACAATCATTAAAGGCAAGATGGTGTGGTTACCATAATGAAGAGCAGAGTTAAAGCAGTAATCAATAGCCTGACTCATGCAGACCTGTGTTGGCTAGTAGATCATGGTTTCCCTAGAAATGAAATAGATAGGAAACCCACCAAATTTTTACTTGATCTATATATAAGCAGGAAGTCCTAGGTCAAGCGAAAAAAAGTTTAATATGAATCATAAAACTAGTCAGGGACCCTCAATCAATTCCCAGATTTGAACCAGTTTACAGACCCAGAACTCCTTGAATGAAGGGGAGGCTTGGTTCCCTTAAGGAAGGACACTTGTATATAGTTGAAAATTTATACTGTTAACCTTTCTCTCAGCCTTCACTAAAGGACCTCTGGCCTTTTACCAAGGTAACTGTGTACTGGTAAAAGGAAATAATCAGACCTTTCAAGAACTAAAAGACATGGTTTTGAATGAAAACTATTCTAAGAGACCCAATATGTCACTGTGTGGCACACCAGTCAGAATAGAAGATTATGGAGGTCAAGTAATCAGTGGAATTTTAGCCCTTGTCCATCTTACAGTGTGCCCAGTTGGTACTCAAAACTATCCTTCTTTGGTTTGCAGTATTTCTGTTGTGCAACACATAATTGGAATAGACTACTAAGAAGCTAGCAGAATCCCCACGTTCATTCCATGACCTTTGGAGTGAGGGCTATTATTGAAGGAAAGGTCAAGTGGAAGCCTTTAGAATTATCTGTAGCAAAATGGTAAACCAAAAGAAATACTGCATTCCTGGACGGATTGCAGACATTAGTGTCACTAACAAAGACTTAAAAGATGCAGGGTTGGTGATTCCCACCACATCCCCATTCAACTCACCTATTTGGCCTCTATAGAAGATGTACAAATATTGGAATATAACAGTGGATTATTGCAAGCTTAACCAGTTGGTGTTGCTAACTGCATTTGTTCATCGCTTGAACAAATTAATATATCCACTGATACCTGGTATGCAGCTACTGATTAGGCTAATGCATATTTCTCAATCTTTGTCCATAAAGCCCATGAGAGAAGTTTGCTAACAGGTGGCAAGGCCAGCAACACACCTTCAATGCCCTTCCTCAGGGGTATATCAGATCTTTAGCTCTATGCTATAATTGAGCTTGCAAGGATCTTGATGCCTTTCCCTCCCATAAGATATCACACTAGTCCATTATATTGATGACATTATGCTGATTGGATTTAGTGGGAAAGAAGTTAACAACTACTCTAGATTTATTGTTAAGACATCTGTGTCTCAAAAGGTGTGAAATAAATCTGACAAAAAATCAGGAGCCTTCTGCCTTATATCTAGGGGTCCAGTGGCTTGGAATATATTGAGATATCTCTTCTAAGGTGAAAGATAAGTTGTTGCATCTGGCGCTGCCCACATCCAAGAAAGATGTACAATGCCTAGTGTGCTTTCTTGGGATTTTGGAGTTAACATATTCTTCATTTGGGTGTGTTACTCTAGTTCATTTACTGAGTGACCAAAAAGCTGCTGTTGTATTTTGGGGGGGGCCCAGAACAGGGGAAGTTTCTGCAGTAAGTCCAGGCTGCTGTACAAGCTGCTTTGCCTCTTGGGCTATATGATCCAGCAGATTCCATGGTGTTTGAAGTATTGAAGTACCAGTCACAGATAGTCATGCTGTTTGGAACCCTTGGCAGGCCCTTTTAAGTAAACTGCTGCACAGACTCAGAAATTTGGAGGAAAGCACTGCCACACTCTGCATAACTATGCTCCTCTTGAGAAATAACTTTTTTAGCCTGCTTCTGGGCCTTCATAGAGACTGAATGTTTGACCATGGGCCACCAGGTCACCAGGTATCCTGAGATGCACTTTACAAAATGGGTGTTATCTGACCCACTGAGCCATACAGTTAGACATACATAACAGCAGTCCATCATCAAACAGATGTGGTATATATGTGATCTGACACAAGCAGCCCTTGAAGGCACAAGTAAGTTACACAGGGAAGTGGCTCAAATGACCATGATCCTCACTGCTGGTACACTGCCTTCTCCCTGTACCTATGACTTCATGGGGAATTCCCTATAATTAGCTGACTAAGAGATTATAACTCAGGCCTCCTGATTTACAGATAATTCTGCACAATATGCAGGCACTACCCAAAAGTGGACAGCTGCAATATTATAAACACTCTGGGATATCTCAAAAGGTAGTGGTAAAGGGAAATCCTCCTAGCAAACAAAACTATAAGCAGTGCATCTGGTTTCCCTCTTTGCTTGGAAAGAGAAATGGTCAGATTTGCAATTATATACTGATTGCTTTGGCCAATGTTTTGTGGACTGTGTAGGACTTGGAATCAACATGACTGGAAAACTGGTGACAAAGAAATTTGGAGAATAGGAATGTGCATAGACCTCTCTGAAAGTACAAAAAATAGGAAGATATTTGTCCTGTGTGGCTCACAAAAGGGTGACTCAGCAGAAGAAGATTTAAAAAAATCAAGTGACTAGGATGACTCATTCTTGGATACCAGTCTCTGTTTGCAGTCACCCCTGTGTCTCATAAAGTGGCCATTGTGGAAAGGATGGAGGTTTTGTGTGCTCAGCAGCATGGATTTCCCCTTACCAAGGCCAACCTGGCTACAACCACCACTGACTGCCCAATTTTTCAGTAGCAGAGATTAACAGTGAGCTCCTGCTAGGGAACCATTTCCTGGGGGCAATTACCCAGCTAGATGGTGGCAGGTTGCTGATATTGGACCACTTCTACCATGAAGGGTGCACTATTTTGTCCTCACTGGAATTAAGGACACTGTCCACATATGGCTTTGCCTTTCCTGTATGTAATGCTTTTGTCAGAATTACCATCAATTGACTTGTAGAAAGGCTTATCCACTATCATGGCATTCCATACAGCATTGTTTATGACCAAGGAACTCACTTCACCATAAAAAAATGTAATACAATGGCCTCATTCTCATGGAATTCACTTGTTTAAACATGTTTTCTACCATCCTAAAGCACAACTTGATAGAACAGTGGAATGATCTTTTGAAGACTCAGAGCACCAGGTGGTAATACCCTTCAAAGCTTGTACAAGGTTCTTCAGAAGGCTGCATATGCTCTGAATCAGTGGCCAATATAAGGTGCTGCATCTCCCTTATCCAGGATTCATGGGTCCAGGAATCAAAGAGTGAAAATGAGAATGGCATCCCCCACTAATAACCCTAGTGACCCACTGGCAAAATATTTTTCTTCCTGTTTGCATGACTTTATGCTGCATTGGCTTACAGGTTTTAATTCCAGACAGAGACATCTTAGTTCCACCAGGATGCAGAATGATTCCACTGAACTGGAAGTTAAGACTTCTACCTGGCCACTTTGGACTCCCCATGCCTCCTGAGACAAATAAGGGAGTTAGGTGCTAGCTAGAGTAATTGCTACTGCCTCAAGGAGAAATTGGACTACTACTTCACATGGAGGTGAGGACAAGTATGCCTGGAATAGAACGTCCATTATAGCATGTGTTAGCATCATCATACCTGTGATTAAGATCAATGGAAAAAACTATAGCAACCAAATTCAGTCAGGGCCACTAATGGGCACAGGATAAAGGTGGTAAGATTTCTACATTTCATTTGAGGTGATAAAATAATCATTCTAATTAGACTGTGAAAAGTAAAGTATGGGTATTGGAATCTTTAGAGAATTTTTTTAATCTAGAAAAATGTTGTCAAAAGTACAATAAATGAAATACTAAAAAATGTTCATATTACTCAAAAAAGGGCATGGAAGATGAAGTAGAGGAAAAAGAAGAAAAAAACCGAAAAAGGTAGATCTAAATTCAAACATATAAATAATTACATTACACAGCAGTTAAAATACAGAGATTGCCAGAATGAATAAAAAAAGCAAAAAATGTCCAACTATTTTTTACAAGGAACTCCAAATGTAACTATATAGGTAGGTTAAAATTAAAAGGCTAGGACTTTCAGTTTTAGCTAGACAGTGTTACTCCTACATTTATAAGAAAAACATGTTGGATATAGTTGGGAAATAAGCTCATGAGATGTTCAATCTCTCCTTATCTACTAAAATTTTAAATTAAAACTCAATGAGATATTAGTTATAATGGCTAAATATTTTTTAAATACTAACAGTGCCAAAAGCTAGTGAGAATATTGAGATACTGGAACATTGGTTTCTTCTAATAGTTTTCCCACGTGAATTTAGATTATCACGGTTCTTGAAAAGCAGAGTAAATTTGGATTATGCACTGGACATTCTAAATATTATATTAGGAGACTCTGGGTCTTGTTTCATCTTATGGAGAATGCCGTTTTAGGAGGCAATTCACTGAGTTTGGTTCAGGCTGTGAGTTCCAATCTACCTTCTCAGGTTGTGGTTTAAACGTCAGTTCAATTTTCAAGGCAATGTATTTTTTTTGGTCCCATGTGTGCCACCCAGTGGTCAGTATGGAACCTGGAATGAGGATCTGTGTGTTAGCTCTCAAAAATTTTGATGTGTTAATTCAGATCTAATCTATACATGAGCCCTTATCACAGGCAAATATAATATTCTGTAAACCGCTTTAAGGGCTTGCTTTCTCAAGCCCCTTCCTCTGTAGTACATTCGGTTTCCTTTGGTCTCCTTTTCTTGGTCCTCTGTCCAGAAACTATCCACTTCTGATAATCAACCTCATTCAGGTAAGGTAATGGCGTGACATAGAGACAGTAAGAACAATGCAATGGTGTTTTGTGCAGCCACCTTGCAGCCACTAAATTGAGAGGACATTTGTCTCAAGAGTTCTCTCAGTGTTTTGGCTTCTGTACATTCCCTTTGACAGCCATTGCTACTGCCACAGGATTAGCTGGCAGCTGGGTCATGAGGTTAGAGGAAAAGGAAAGTGAGAGCAGGTAAATAAAACATATCCTTTTGTTTCTCTAAGCTCCAGGCTTTCCCTTTCAAACTTCTTGAGAATGAATAAGAAGACTTCTGGATATTTTATCTTCCTGGTGCACTCACTTAGGAGTCTCAGGCTATACTGAGTTCAGGCCAGGAGGTATTTTTGGAGAAAAAAAATAGATTCACTACTGGTTCATTCTGGTGGTTTTCTCCAATTTGTCCTCTGCTATTGCAGCACTATTTACAGTAGCCAAGAAATGGAAGCAACCTAAGTGTCCATCAGTAGATGAACAGATAAAGATGTGGTACATATACACAATGGAATATTATTCAGCCATAAGAAGAAAACAAATCCTACCATTTGCAACAACATGGATTGAGCTAGAGGGTATTATGCTCAGTGAAATAAGCCAAGCCGAAAAAGACAAGTATCAAATGATTTCACTCATATGTGGAGTATAAGAACAAAGAAAAAATACTGAAGGAACAAAACAGCAGCAGACTCACATAACCCAAGAACGGACTAATAGTTACCAAGGGGAAAGGGACTGGGGAAAATGGGCGGGAAGGGAGGGATAAGAGGGAAAAAGGGGCATTACGATTAGCAGATGTAATGTTGGGGGGGCACGGGGAGGGCAGTACAACTCAGAGAAGACAAGTAGTGATTCTGTAGCATCTCACTACGCTGATGGACAGTGACTGTAATGGGGTAGGTGGGGGGGACCTGATGAAGTGGGGAGTTTAGTAACCATAATGTTGCACATGTAATTGTAAATTAATGATACCAAAAAGAAAACAACAACATCAACATTCTAGAGCTCTGAAATAGATGTGCCAATGTTCCATACATACTGTTCTGGTTTTATAGCTACAATTAGTGGAATAAAAAAGGTGATATGATGTTTTCCTACCAAGGATATAAAAGTCTCATGGAGTGAATTTGGGAATGTTACTTCCTTTATCACCTCTAAAATAGTTTGTATTACAAAATCAATTTTGTAAATCTTTTTTACAATTCACAAGAAAAACTATCTGGTTCTCATGTTTTTCATTTAATTACATTTTTATTTTTGGTTTCTAAAATCCAAATATTTTAATTATTACAACTCTGTTTTTTTGCTATTTCTGAATCAAATTGATATAGTTTTCAAAAATATTGATATAAAAATGTTCATAATTTTCTGTTTTATATCTCTTCTGTATGTACAGATTTTGCCCCTCTTTTCATCTCTGAACATGTTTATTTGGATTGCCTTCTCACTGTCTCTTTGTCTCTCTGTCTTTTTTTCAGTCTTGCCAGAAGTTTGGCAGTTTTATTAGTTTCTTCAAACAAAAATACTTAGAATTTTTTAAACATCCATTTTGACTTTGCTTTCTATTTCATTAATTTTGCTTTTATATTTATTATTGCCTTTCTATTTTCCTTGATTTTAGTTCA
Organism: Smutsia gigantea; assembly: GCA_032199065.1. NCBI lineage: Eukaryota > Metazoa > Chordata > Mammalia > Pholidota > Manidae > Smutsia > Smutsia gigantea. The sequence continues at coordinate 23,089 of JAVSCE010000610.1, forward strand.
CTGTCATTTTGCTTTGTAGGCTAACTTCACATGTTAGAAGATGGACTTATACATTTAAGTGTTTCTTCCTCTCTAACTTTAAATACTAAGGTTAAAATTTTTCTCTTTAATTGGATTTTTAGCTATATTGCATAATTTTCTTATATGTAATATTTTTATTACATTTTAATTCTAAATATTTTCTAATTTACATCATGATTTATTCATTGACAAATGCTTTTTAGAAGGGCACTTTTAAATGTAGAAATGTTTAGTTGTAGATTTTTTGAATAATACTGAATAGTTACTAAGAATATAAACTCTGCAGGTAAGTTACCTAGAAATACCTATGTACACATTGCCATTCACAGCTTCATAGCTTTGTGATCTTGAGCAAGTTTCTTAACCACTATGACTCTCGTCTCTTCTGTAAAAATGAATAATAATATCTACATCACAGGATTGTTGTGAAGATTAAATGTTAATATATGTAAAGCACTTAGAATTGTGCCTGACAAATGAACCCTATGCAAGTGCTTGCTTTCGTTGTTGTGATGGTGATATTATTACTAAATTATGAATTAATTCTACTGTGGCCAGAGATGTTTGTGTGCATTATCTCAGTACTTTCATATTTGTTGTGATGTTCCAGTTCTATAATAATGGTAAATTTTGTGAATGTCTCCTGTGTGCTTCAAAAGAATATATGTTCTCTAATTGTTAGGTGTAGTATCCTATATATCCACTCTTACAAAAATTGAATAAGTGTTTCTTATATGCTGGACACACTTCTGGGCTACAGTGGTTAACAAAACAAAGTCCCTGCCATTTTGAAGCTTCCATTCTAATGCAGGAAATAGACAATTAAAAATTAATAGACAATATAATTTCAGGTAATGGTATATGCTATAAAGACAAATAATGTAGGGCAAAAGAACAATTCCATAGATAAAGAAGGTCTGTCTGAACCCATATCACATTTTGATAAAGGCATGAAGAAAGAAGAGAGCAATCCATAAAAATATTCAAGAAAAGATATATTTAGGCAGATGACATGGAAGTGGAAAATTCTTCAGACAAGACTGCTTAGCATGGGATTGGAAAAACAAGGAGTGATGGTTGGAAACACAGTAAGAAGGGGGAGGAATGGTAGGAATTGAGGACAGTGAAGTGGTTAAAGAAGAGATTATGTAGGGTCCTTTAGTTCATGGTAAGGATTTTGGATTTTCTTCTAAATGTAATGGATACCAATGTAAGGTTGGGAGTACAGGAGTGGCACAATCTGATTTACAGTTCTAACAGATGACTCTGGCTACTATGGGGAAAATAAAGTTCCCGTGGTCAAACTAAAATAGAAGAGTTCAATTTAGGAAGTTCTTAGAGTGGTACAGGCAAGAGATGACTTCTGCTGGACTAAATTATTAATGGTGTTGGGAGTGAGCAGTGGTCACATTCTGGATATTCTTTGAAAGTGGATTAGATATGGAGTTTGAAAGAAAGAAAGACAAAGTGAATGCCAGGGTTTTTGTTAACAGAACACATAATGATGCACTGAGATGGGAAGTCTGAGGGCTAAGCAGTTTTAAGTCACTACATTTTTCTAAGGTAATCTTGGTTATGTTTTCTCCCTGTTACATTTTAGAATCTGCTTGTTAAGTCATATAACATATATTGCTAATATTTATTGTGGAAATTGCATTGACTTTATAGATTAACTTGAAAATTAACTCAAATATCAAACATTCATATTTATTAATGTGCCGTATCATTCAATTAATTTTTTCTACACATACAAATATTAAACCTCAAATTCAAGATTTATTCACAAGTGACATACCACTTTCCTTTGTATGCTATTGTGAATGGGATTGTTTCAAAAATTGTATCTTCTACTTTGTTCGTGTTTATGGAAACAGTGTTTTATAAACCAATTTTGTATCCATTCACTTTCCTAAACATTCTTCAGTTATAATATTTGTCTATGCATTACTTATATTTTCTGTGCATACTATCATCTTTCCTGTGAAAGCTTTGTTTCTTCTTTTACAGTAATCATGTTTCCTAACTATTTATGTCTTATTTTATTGCCTATAACCTACAATAATAATGTTATTTAAATGTAGAGATAATAGACAACTTTGTCTTGCACATATTAAAGGAAATACTTCTAATATTTTTTAGTAAATTTTATCTTTGTTCCAAATAGTTTGCTAGATATCCCTTAACAGGTTAGAAATTCTCTTCTATTTCAGTCAGCTACACATTTTTAGAATGAGTAGGTATAGAATTTTATGGCACGGTTTTCCTAAATTTATTTAAATGGTCACATGAGTTTTCTCCTTTAATTTGTTAAATTATATTAACGAATTTTCTGTGGTTAAATCAAATTTGCATTCTTGTCCCAATAATTCCAGAACAAATTATTTTTAAATATGTTTCCTGGATGCTCCATGCAGATATGTTACTTAGGATCATTGACTGTATGAATATAGGAGTATGTCAATAATTTTCCTTGTTAGAATATTTTGATTCAGGTTTGGTACTGCAGTTTCACAAGCCTCATAAAATAATCATGGGGGCTTTTCTTCACTTTGTATCCTTATTAGCATTAAATTTAAATTAAGATAGAAATTATAGTTCTTGTCTTTATGAAGACTGTCCTTTAGAGTCATTTGGTATTTCTTTTGCTTTATGTATGATTGCATTTTTATAAACGGATTCTTTCAGTTTTGTTTTTTTTTGTAATGGTCTTAGGTCTATTCAGATATTTAGATTCTGCTATTCAGTTTTGCCAATATATTTTTCTAGAAAGTTTCCATTTTCCCTGTTTTTAAGTAACTCGAAATAAAGTTGTTTATATTATTTTCTTATACTTTGAAATATCCATACTCTGTTTAGTTTTAAGATACTTTTCATTTCTGGTATTATGTATTTGAAACTTCTTTGTTTTCATTTAAATAATTTTGCAAGACACTTTTCTATTTCAGTAATGTATCTAAAGAAACAGAAAGACTATTTGACTATTTTTGGATCTCTGTGTATTCTTGGAAAGTATGCTCCTAGTTTTCAGATACAAATATTTTCATCTTGATCTCTTTTAGCTTAATTTTTCGGTGACATATGCAATCTCATCACAATATATAGCTGGATTTCGTTACTTTCTTTATACTAAAACTATTTTTCTCTATTGAATGGTCTTGGCACCCTTGTCAAAAATCAGTTGACCACAGATGTGTCAATTTATTTCTGGACTTTCAATTCTATTCCATTGACCCTTGCTGAGCTCATCTATTAGTTCTAATATTTTTTAAAGTATATTCCTTAAGATTTTCTAAATACAAGATCATGTTACCAGCAAATAAAGTTTTCATTCTTCTTTCTAATTTGGATGCATTTTATTTCTATTCTTTTAAAATTGATCTTTCTAGAAATTTCTGTAAAGTCTTGAATACAAGTGGCAAGAGCAGATGTCGTTTTGTTCCTGAGCTAAAGGAGAAAACATTCAGACTCTCACAATTAAGTACAATGTTAGTGTGGGTTTTTCATAGATGTCCTTTACCATTTTGTGGAAGTTTCTTTTTTTTTTTAATTTGCTGAATATTTTATCATGAAAGGCTCTTGGATTTTGTTAATGTTTTTTCTGCTTCCATTGAGATAATCAAATGATTTTTGTGTTTTATTCTATTGGTTTTGATATATTACATTATTTGGTTTTCAGTTATTAATCCAACCTTACATCCCTGGGGTAAATCCAACTTAGTCATAGTTTTTTGGTAGATGTTCTTTATCTAGTTGAAGAATTTCTTCCTCTGTTTCTAATTTACTGAGAAGTTTTACAATGCATGTATGTTAGATTTTGTCAAATGGTTTTTCTGCATTTATGGGTATGATCATATGACTTTTGTTCTTTAGCCTGTTGATGAGGTGAATTACATTGTTTTTCAAATTTTTAAATCAAAATATATTTTACACATAACAGCATTTAAACTTAAGGTGTATCATATTAATCTGATGCATTTCCATATTATAATATGAATGTGATAGTAATGATCATTAGCACCTCTATAACGCTACATAAGTTTCCTGTTTTTAGTGGTTGGAATAATTAATTTCTAGTCTCTTATCAAGTTTGATGAGTATAATACAATATTGTTGTCTATGTTTCCTATACTGTGCATTAGATCTCTAGGGCTTATTGTAAGTTTGTACCCTTAAACAACATCTGTCCTATCTCCCCACCCCACATCTCTTGGTAACCACCTTTTACTGTCTACTTTTATGAGTTTGTTTTTTTTTTTGATTCCACATTTAAGTGATATCATATACCACTTGTCTTTCTCTATATGACTTACCTCAGTTAGCATAATGTGTTAAAGGTCCATCCATGTTGTCACAAATGGGCAGGATTTCCTCCTTTCTCATGGCTGACTAATATTCCATAGCATATTATATATACCACTTCTTCTTTATCCATTTACCTATTGATGGACACTTAAGCTGAACTAGCCTTGTATATTTTAAATAACTCCCACTATATCTGCTTCTGTAATAGTGGATTCACCTATTTCTCTGCATTTCTGTCAGCTGTTGCCCTCCATATTTTTATGTTCTCTAATTAGGTATATAAAAGATTCTTATGTCTTCTTGGAAAATGGCCCCTTTATAATTTTGCAACACTCCTCCTTATCACTGAAAATTTTACTTACTCTGAAGTATGCTTTGTCTGAAATTAACATAGTTCAACCTTCTTTAATTCATCTTAGAATTGTATTTTTTATTATTTAAATCAACCTGGTCTTCATATTTAAAGTGGGTTTCTTGTAAGCAACACATTATTGTGTGTTATAGAGGGTCAAGTAATCCAAGTCCACTTTCAAATAACACTATATACTCTTTCACAGGTAGTAAAGATAACTTATGAGTATTACCAATTCTTCTCACCTTTCCCTTCTAACTTTATTGTTATCTATTTTACTTATTCATGAGCTTTACTCACCAAATACATTGTTGCTGTTAGTAATCTGAATGAACTGTTACTTGTTAGATCTCTTAGGAATAAGAAAATAAAAACATTTATTTTACCTTCAGTTATTTTCTCTCTAGTAATCTTCCTTTAAGTAGAACAAAGTTTCTGACCTTTATCACTTTCTTTATCTTTAAAGAACTTTTAGTTTTTCTTACAAGGCAAGTCTACTGATGACAAATTATCTATTTATCTTCATCTGAGAGAGCCTTTGCTTATCCTCCATTTTTGAAGAATAATTTCACTTGATACAGAATTGAAGCTTTTCTTTTTTTTTCTTACAGCACTTTAGTATTTCTCCAGTGAAGCTATCTGGTCCTGAGTTTTTTTTTTTTTGTCAGGAGGTTTTTGATTATTGATTCAATATCTTTACTTGTTATTGTCCTGTTTAGATTTCTTATTTATTTCTGATTCAGTCTTGTTAGTTTCTGTGTTTCTAGAAATTTATCAATTTCTTCTAGGCTATCTAATTTGTTAGTATACAATTCTTCATAATAGTCTCATGATTTTACGTATTTCTGTAATATCAAATTGTAATGTCTTCTCTTTCAAATCTAATTTTATTTGAATATTCTGTTTTATTTTTGGTCTAGCTAAACATTTGTCAATTTTATCTCTTCAAAAAATCAGCTGAGTTTTATTGACCTTTTATTTTTCTGATCTCTGTATCATTTATCATTTATTTCTGTTCTGATCTTTATTATTTCCTTCCTTCTTCTAACTTTGAGTTTATTTTGTTCCCATTTTCCTAATTCCTTACGGTATAAACCTAGTTGTTTATTTGAGATTTTTATAACTTCTTAATATATGAATTTAGTACTATACTTTCCTCTTAGAACTGCTTCTGCATGATGCTATGTGTTTGATGTGTTGTATTTCATTTTTCTGTTTGTTTCAAGATATTTTTAAAATTTCCCTTTTGATTTCTTCTTTAATCAACTGGTTGTTCTGGTTCAGGTTGTTTCTATACATTTGCAGATTTTTCAGCTCTTCTCATTGTGCTAATTTCTTATTTCATACCACTGTGGTGAGAAAAGATACTTGGTGTGATTTCAATAACTTTAAATTTGCTTTATCTTGTTTTTTGTCCTATCATATGATCTATCCTTGAGAATGTTCCAGGTACACTTGAGAAGAATGTGTATTCTGCTGCCTCTGGATAGAATATTCCATAAATGTCTGTTCAATCCATTTGTTCTAAAGCGTGGTTCAATTCCTACATTTTTGTGTTCATTTTCTGTGTGGTTGATGTATCCATTGCTGAAAGTGGAGTACTGAAGTCCACTACTATATAATGGTATTGTTTTCTATTTCTCCCTTCTTATCTGTTTGTATTTGCTTAATGTATTTAGGTCTTCCAATACTCGGCATGTATATATTTGTGATTGTTATATCTTGTTATGTTGATCTCTTTATCATTACATTTTGACTTTCTTTGCCTCTTATTACCATTTTTGGCTTAAAGTCTATTTTGTCTCCTATAAGTTTGTCTGTCCCCCCTGTATTTTGGTTTCCACTTGCATGGAGTATTTTCCTCCGTCCCTTCACTTTGAGCTTATGTGTGTCTTTAAAGCTGAAATGAGTATCTTGTAATTAGCATAAAGTTGAGTCTTTTTTTTTATGTCTCCATCCACTCTCTACCTTTTGATAGGTGATTTCAATCCACTTACATTTAGAGTGATTATTGGACCTTGCAATTAATGGATTATGTAAGGACTTATTAATATCATCTTATTGATTGCTTTCCATTTGTTTTGTATTGCCATTGTTTCTTTTTCCCTCTGTTTCTGCCTAACTTTGTTAAATGGGGGTTTCCATGGTGGTGTGCTGTTTTCCCCTTTTTATGTTTTATGAGTCTACTCTAGATTTGGCTTAGTGGTTATCATGAGGCTTATATAAAACATCTCTTAGGTAAAATAATAAATTTTCGGCTGATAAGGACTTATCTTTACTTGCCAGTAAAGGCTCCACCCTTTACAACTACCCTTTTGTATTTCTAATATAACAATTGACTTCTTTTTATGCTGTGTATTCATTAACAATTATAGTAGCTATATTTATTTTTAATACTCTTTTTCTTTAACTTGTAGACTATATTTAAGTGGTTCACATGCCATTCTAGCAGAGTTACAGTGTTTTCCAGTTCTGCTTATTTTTCACACTTAATCAATGCATTTTGTTCTTTCATATGCTTTTATGTCACTGATTAGCATCTTTTCATTTCAGCTTGAAGAACTCCTGTCAGCATTTTTTGCAAGACCTGTCTAGTGCTGGTGAACTGCCTAAGTTTTTGTTTGTCTGGAAAGCCTTTATTTCTCCCTCCTAACTGAAGGATAATAGCTTTGCTGGATAAAGTACTCTAGGTTGAGAACTTTCATTTTTCGATACTTTGTTCAACATTCAACTCTTTCTTGGACTGTAGAGTTTCTGCTGAGAAATCTCATAGCCTAACCAAAGTTCCTTTTAGGTTACTTTCTCTTTTCCCTGTTTGCATTTAAGATTCTTTCTTTATCATTGGTTTTTGACAGTTTCATTATTATGTGTCTTACAGAAGGTTTGTTTTGTATTGAGATATTAAGATGTTATATTAGCTTCATGGACTTATATGTCCAAGTCCTTCCCCAATTTTGGGAAGTTCTCAGCTATTATTTCTTCTAATGAACTCTGTCATCTTATCTCTGTCTTCTCCTTCTGGAATCCTAATTATTCAGATGTTTGCTCTTTAGATTGAGTACCATAGATCATGAAGGCTTTCTTCACTAATGTTATTCTTTTCTTTTGTTCTTTTATGACTTTGCTATTTCAAAATCCCTACTCTCTAAATCACATTATCTCCCATCTCCTCTATTCAACTACCAATGCTCTCTATTGTTTTCTTCATCTTACTGAATTCTTCAGCTCCATTTTTTGGGTATATTTTTATGGTTTATCTCATTCTGTTCATATACCTTTTTCTTAATGTCAGTGAACTGTCTTTCTGAGTTTTCATATAGCTCATTAAGTTTCTGCAGTATAGATCTTTTTAATTTTTTCAGTGAGAATGTAGTATTCCATGCCTTTGGGCTCAGTTATTGAATATTTATTGATATATTTTGGTGACAACATAATTCCTTGATTTTGTAAAGTTCTTTTTTTTTTTCAATCAACAAGGTGTTTATTTGGAAGATATTTTGTGGTGAGCTATGACATTCCTTCCAGATACAAATTAAATGAAACCCCAGCTTATAGTTATCCATCATTCATCATTCAAGGTACTTGGACAAGACAAGTTTTAATGACTTGAAAAGTTCTTCCAAGGGCAAGTGCAGCTCCGGACGTTTTGGTGTGAAAAACACTATGGTTACACTGAACTTGTGCTCAGTTTCTCTCCAGTAAAATATATTTCTGGAATTTTTCAGAAAACCTATTCATAGAACAAGTTCTTTTTATTTTTAATTTGCTGCTTTCGTATTTGAAGAATTTTACTGTTTATTCTCAGATGGGGTACCCTTCCTCGATGATAGTTCTCTGGGGTTTCCTTGGCTTATTATGGATATACCTGCTTCATTCTTCTTGCTATCTCTTGTGGCAAATTTCTCAATGTTGGTGTTTTCTCTTGTTTTTATAACTCACTAGGCTGGCTGCAGGCAACCTTCTTTTTGTTTTCCGGAAGTTGGCACTGTAGCTCCGGTTTGTGTTTTCTCTCTCATATATAAGCCCTGTTAATTTTTCTGACAGTGCTCTGATTACCCAACTTGCTCTCATCGCTGCACTTGGGAACACACAGAAGGAGTTGACCACAGAGTGGAGGAGATGTGGGTTTAGCACCTGGGGTATTGGGAGTGCCCACAGATCTGGTGGGAGATCAAGTGTGGTACTTGAATACTTAGAGACTTATGGGTGGGATTCCTGCTAAATCCTGAAGCAGAGGCAGGAACTGTATTCCTTTAATGCACTTTGTTATCCTGATCTGCTTCCTTTCCTTTACCTTCCCTCCCCTATGTCATGGAGGTACCACCTCAGAAATATGGGTACTGCTACAGAGATACAGGTTTCTCCAGCTATGACCTCATCTGTTTTTTTACTTCTTCCATAGAAGAGGTCACCACTTTCCACCTCATCCATGAGAGAGATTACTGCTGTCACTGCCAGACATACAGTATCACCCTGATAAGGTGGCCGCTCTGGAAAAGTTCCTCCCTCTCTTCTTAATCCAAACCCACTTTTATCCCATTTCAATGGCATTCTGGACTCTCCCTCAGGAAGACTGGACTTATGCAAATTTCTCCTTACTCATGGGTATCTGCCCAGGTCAGCACTGACAGTTTTTTTCCCCCACAACTGTGGTGAGTGGGGGTGGGGCAGACTCTCCAAGTCCCTTGGATCCACAGACCCTACTATGGGCTTACTTGTTTATTTTCAGATGCACAGGTAGACAAAAGTCCTCCTGGACCCCTTCACATAGGGCACTGAAGTACTTTTGTTCATGTCTGTCTGTCTAATTAGTTGCTTAAAAAATGGGAGGAAAAGGAAGAACGACTTATGCCTCCATGATGCTGATGCTTTGTATGGTGCTGAATGGTAGGCGCTCAAATGAATGGGGCTGTGGCCAAAACACCTACTAGTGGCCTTCCATACAGCCACATGGCTTACTCACAGTATGGTTGCTGGATTCCAAGAACAAGCATATAGAAACAGACATAAGCTGTATTGCCTTTTCTTATCTTACCTCAAAAATCATGCAGTATCACTTCTATTGCATTCTTCTATTTATTATAAATGAATCATTAAGATAAGTCAATATTCAAGGAGAAAGAAAATTAGAATTCATCTTTGGAAGATGACTCCAGAGTTTGTGGACATGTATTTAAAGCATCATACTGGTCTTCTGCCGTTTATGGACAAGATATCCTAAGATAACTGATTTTGTTTCCTCTTTGTTTCCACAACCAGAAGATTTCCTTTTTCTTATTTTGCATTCATCTCTTTTGTTTTCGGTGTTGTTTTTGCTTTGTTATGTATTCTTTCTAATTCTGTTTTAAACTATTTTAAGGTGGACAAGATGCAATTCAATTCAGATTGTCTAATTTGTGGCAAAACAAAAGTGGAGCAGTTATATCCATATTAAGCCTAGGAAATCCCAGAGAAACAGAAGTTTTAAACATTTTTCGATTTAATTCACACAAGTAAGATGCTTCTGTTGGACTGTAGCAGTACATATTTTAATCAATAAAGACCTATAAAAATTGGTCTATTCTTCATCTTGCTCATTCATACCTCAGGATCATAAGAGTTACCCTGTGTTTTAATCAAAATGATCAATACCATTCTTTTTGCTTTTTTAAAATTTTGGTATCATTAATATGCAATTACATGAGCAACATTATGGTTACTAGATTCCCCCCATTATCAAGTCCCCACCAAATACCCGATTATAGTCACTGTCCATCAGCATAGTAAGAAGCTATAGAATCACTACTTGTCTTCTCTGTACTATACTACCTTCCCCGTGACCCCCTACATTATGTATGATAATCATAATGCCCCTTATTCCCCTTTTCCCTCTTTTGTCACCCATCCTCCCCAGTCCCTTTCCCCTTGGTAAATGTTAGTCCATTCTTGGGTTCTGTGAGTCTGCTGCTGTTTTGTTCCTTCACTTTTTCTTTGTTCTTATACTCCACAGATGAGTGAAATCATTTGGTACTTGTCTTTCTCTGTCTGGCATATTTCACTGAGCACAATACCCTCTAGCTTCAACCATGTTTTATCAAATGATATGATTTGCTTTCTTCTTATGGCTGAATAATGTTCCATTGTGTATATATACCACATCTTCTTTATCCATTCTTCTACTGAAGGACTTAGTTTGCTTCCATTTCTTGGCTAATTGTAAATAGTGCTGCAATAAACATAGGGGTGCATATGTCTTTTTCAAACAGGGTTCCTGCATTCTTAGGATAAATTCCTAGGAGTGGAATTCCTGAGTCAAATGGTATTCCTACTTTCAGTTTTATGAGGAACCTCCATACTGCTTACAATGGTTGCACTAATTTACATTCCCACCACCAGTGTAGGAGGGTTCCCTTTCTCCACATCATCACCAGCATTTGTTGTTGTTTGTCTTTTGGATGGTGGCCATCCTGAGTGGTGTGTCGTGATATCTTATTGTGGTTTTAATTTGCATTTCTCTGATGATTAGTGATGTGGAGCATCTTTTCATGTGCCTGTTGGCCATCTGAAATTCTTCTTTGGAGAAGTGTGTGTTCAGATCCTCTCCCCATTTTTTAATTGGCTTATTTGTTTTTTGTTTGTTGAGATGTGTGAGCACTTTATATATTTTCGATGTCAAACCTTTATCAGCTATGTCATTTTTGAATATATTCTCCCATACTGTGGGATGCCTTTTTGTTCTATTGATGGTGTCCTTTGCTGTACAGAAGCTTTTCAGCTTGATATAGTCCCACTTGTTCATTTTTGCTTTTGTTTCCCTGGCTCATAGAGATATGTTCATGAAGAAGTTGATCATGTTTATATTCAAGAGAGTTTTGTCTATGTTTTCTTCTAAGAGTTTTAAAGTTTCATGACTTACATTCACCTCTTTGATCCATTTCTATTTACTTTTGTGCATGGAGTTAGAAACTAATGCAGTTTTATTCTCTTACATGTAGCTGTCCAGTTTTGCCAACATCAGCTGTTGAAGAGGCTGTCATTTCTCCACTGGGTATCCGGGGCTCCTTTATCGTATATTAATTGACCATACATACTTGGGTTAATATCTGGACTCTCTATTCTGTTCCACTTGTCTATTGGTTTGTTCTTGTGGCAGTAAAAAATTGTCTTGATTACTGTGGCTTTGTAGTAGAGCTTGAAGTTGGGAAGCGAGATCCCCCCTGCTTTATTATTCCATTTTAGGATTGATTTGGCTATTCGGGGCCTTTTGTGGTTCCATACGAATTTTAGAGCTATTTGTTCCCATTTGTTGAAGAATGCTGTCAGTATTTTGATAGGGATTGCATTGAATCTGTATATTGCTTTAGGCAGGATGGCCATTTTGACAATATTAATTCTTCCTACCCAAGAGTATGGTATTAATTTCCATTTATTAGTGTCCTCTTTAATATCTCTTAAGACTGTCTTACAGTTTTCAGGGTATAGGTCTTCTACTTATTGGTTAGGTTTATTCTTAGGTATTTTATTCTTTTTGATGCAATTGTGAATGGAATTGTTTTCCTGATTTCTCTTTCTGCCAGTTCATCACTACTGTATAGGAATACGACAGATTTCTTTGTATTAATTTTGTATTCTGCAACTTTTCTGAATTCAGATATTAGTTCTAGTAGTTTTGGAGTGGATTCTTGTAGGGTTTTTTTTATGTGCAATACCATGTCATCTGCAAACAGTGACAGTTTGACTTCTTCCTTACCAATCTGGATGCCTTTTATTTCTTTATATTGTCTGATTTCTGTAGCTAGGGCCTGCAGTAGTATGTTGAATAAAAGTGGGGAGAGTGGGACCCTTGTCTTGTTCCTGATCTTAGAGGAAAAGCTTTCAGCTTCTCACTGTTAAGTATGATGTTGGCTGTTGGTGTGCCATATATGGCCTTTATTATGTTGAGGTACTTGGATTTTTTATTGTTGTACCATGCTTGCATCCCTGGGATGAATTCCACTTGATCATGGTGTATGATCCTCTTGATGTATTTTCTTTACTAATATTTTGTTGAGTATTTTTGCACCTAGGTTCATCAGAGATATTTGTCTGTAGTTTTTATTTGTGGTGTCTTTGCCTGGTTTTTGTATTAGAGTGGTGCTGGCTTCACTGAATGTGTTTGGAAGTATTCCCTCCTCTTCTATTTTTTGGAAAACTTTAAGGCGAATGTGTATTGTCTTCTCTAAATGTCTGATAAAATTCAGCAGTAAGTCCATCTGTTCCAGGAGTTTTGTTCTTGGGTAGTTTTTTGATTATCAATTCAATGTCATTCCTGGTAATTGGTCTGTTTAGATTTTCTGTTTCTTTCTTTGTCAGTCTTGGAAGGCTGTGTTTTTCTAGAAAGTTGTCCATTTCTTCTAGGTTACCTAGTTTTTAGCATATAGTTTTTCATAATATTCTCTAGTAATTCTTTGTATTTCTTGGTGTCCATCATGATTATTCCTTTCTCATTTCTGGGTCTGTTTATGTGTGTAGATTCTCTTTTTTTCTTAATAAGTCTGGACGGGATGACCTATCTTGTTTATTTTCTCAAAGAAACAGCTCTTGGTTTCATTAATTTTTCTATTTTATTCTTCTCAGTTTTATTTCTTCTCTGATCTTTACTATGTCCCTCCTTCTGCAGACTTTGGGCCTCATTTGTTCTTTATCCAGTTTCAAAAATTATGAATTTAGACTATTCATTGGGGATTGTTCTTCCTTCTTTAAATAGACCTGGATTGCTATATACTTTCCTCTTAGAACTGCCTTTGCTGAATCCCACAGAAGGTGGGGCATTGTGCTGTTGTTTTCATTTGTCTCCATCTATTGCTTGATCTCTGTTTTAATTTGGTCATTGATCCATTGATTATTTAGGAGCATGTTGTTAAGCCTTCATGTGTTTGTGAGCCTTTCGTTTTCTTTGTACAACTTTTTTCTAGTTTCATACCTTTGTGATCTGAGAAGTTGGTTGGTACAATTTCATTCTCTCTGAATTTACTGAAGCTCTTTTTGTGGCATAGGATGTGGTCTGTTCTGGAAAATGTTCCATGTGCATTTCAGAAGAGTGTGTATCTTGCTGTTTTTGGGTGGGATGTTCTATAGATGTCTGTTAGGTCCATTTGTTCTAATGTGTTGTTCAGTGCCTCTTTGTCCTTACTTATTTTCTGTCTGATTGATTTGTCCTTTGGAGTGAGTGGTGTGTTGAAGTCTCCTAAAGTGAATACTTTGCATTCTATTTCCCCCTTTAATTCTGTTAGTATTTGTTTCACATATATAGGTGCTCTTGTTTTGGGTATATAGATATTTACAATGGTTATATCGGCTTGTTGGACTCACCTCTTTATCATTGTGTAATGTCCTTCTTTGTCTCTTGTGACTTTCTTTGTTTTGAAGTCTTTTTTGTCTAATACAAGTACTGCAACACCTGCTTTTTTATCCCTATTTTTGCATGAAATATCTTTTTCCATCCCTTCACTTTTAGTCTGTGTATGTCTTTGGCTCTGAAGTGAGTCTCTTGTAGGCAGAATATAGATGGGTCTTGCATTTTTATCCATTCTATTAGTCTGTGCCTTTTGATTGGTGCACTCTGTCCATTTATATTTAGGATGATTAACAACAGGTACATACTTATTGCCATTGCAGGCTTTGGATTCATGGTTACCAAAGGTTCAAGGGAAGCTTCTTTACTATCTAACCATCAAACTTAACTTACTTATTAAGCCATTGTAAACACAGTCTGATGATTCTTTATTTCTCCCTCTTCTTATTCTTCCTCATCCACTCTTTATATGTCAGGTGTTTTATTCTGTACTCTTTGTATTTCCCTTAACTGATTTTGTGGATAGCTGATTTTATTTTGCATTTAGTTAGTATTTAGTTGGTCTACTTTCTTTTCTGTGGTTTGATTTTATCTGGTGAGAGCTATTTAGCCATAGGAGTACTTCCCTCTAGAGCAGTTCCTTTAAAATACTTTGTAGAGATGGTTTGTGGGAGGTAAATTCCCTCAAATTTTGCTTATCTGGGAATTGTTTAATTTCTCCTTCAAATTTAAATGATAATCCTTCTGGATACAGTATTCTTGGCTCGAGGACCTTCTGTTTCATTGCAATGAATAAATGATGCCACTCCCTTCTGGCCTGTAAGGTTTCCGC
>JAVSCE010000611.1:0-172999 GCA_032199065.1 Smutsia gigantea
AATGGTGGGGAGGGTGGTTGGGACACAACCACCTCCAGCTCAAAAGCCGCCTCTGCCCCCTGGAGAAGGAGCAGGGAGGAAGGTCCCCTCCCTCCAGGCCCTCATCCCTCTCATCCTTATGGCCTGTGTCCCCAAAGAGCCCTCTGGCTCCTAGAGGCCCTCCCAGGCCCCAGAGTCTGCTTGCTGCCCTCAGCTGTGATTCCTTGGCCTTCCTACAGTACTCTGGAACACGGCAGCATGTCCTCTAGAGTGACTCGTCCCCATTTTCGCAGGGGGATGTATATGGGCCCCCCCAAGACAGGCATCTCTCAGTTATCCATCCTTGCTCAAAGGCTGGGGGAAATTTTTCTTTTGGTGGACCTGAACACGACCCACTCTCCTAGCGACTGCTGACTGCTCACGAGCGCCACTGCCCTCAGTCTGCCTTCTTGGAACCACCAGTCTGAGTGGCTGGATCCGAACAGGCACAAAATGCAGAACTGGGAGTCAGGAGGGAGACGGGGGAGGTGGCTGGCTGGATCTCCTGGAAAGCTGTGGGCTCCTTGATTAGGGATGGAAATGTACTTTTCTAAGGTCCTGGGGCCCCAGGGCACAAATCCCAGTGCCAGCAGTCTGGACTGCACCTGGAGCATTTATACATTCACCCACCTGCCCCAGAGACAGAACCAGGCTCATTCGTGGTCAGAAGAGGCACCTCCCCTGGAAGCCAAATGACCTGAGCTGCCAGTCAACTTTCTCTCCTATGCCGCAGGGAAGTTCACGGGGCTCAGCTAGGAAACTGCCTTCAATGTACCCTGGATGCCTGCTGGACTCAAAAACCAAGCAGGTCACCAGACCTGCCTATACGTGCTGTCCTGCAGGAAGTCCTTGATGACCCTCTTCTCAAAGCATGCTGGGATGGAGGCGACACGCTTGCTTACACAAGGGATACTCTATCCTCGGGCATCCAGCACAGGCTTGTGGGCGCTGCAAGCAGCCTGTACGTGGGGGCTGCACCCACGAGAGGCCTCTTGGTTCTACTCTGTACAAAGATGCCTCACGTGTCTGCTACCACCACGAATGGCTTTCTGGTAAGTTTCTCCTCCCTGTAGGCCCCTGGGCTCCCAGCCTCACTCACCCATCAAATGATGCCCCTCCACGGCACAGTCTGCCTTGGGCTTGGAGCAGATCTCGGCAAACACTGGGAGCTGCCTCCTCAGAAGAGGGAGCTCAGGGAGCTTGTCCAGGGGTGTGGGAGGAGGGAGGGGTGGCAGGGGCAGGCACGGGCCCAGCCCCGAAGGCTCCCTGGGTCCAGGGCCACTGGACATGCTGTTCTGCAGCGAGTCCTTGATGACGCTCATCTCCTCCTGCACCATCTTGTTGTCACAGGCCTTGGATTCTTTGGTGGATGTCAGTGGGAACTGGGCCAGCAGCGGGCTGACCTCCGAGTTGGAAGCACCCAGGCTGTGGCCCCCATCCTCTGTCCCCTTGGCACAGTTGATCTTGGCAGCACACAGGGTGCCTGTGACCGCAGACATGGCAGAATTGCAGTCCTGCTTGCTGCCGGTATCAGACACGGCCACCTTTGGCTCCAGAAACTTGTCCCTGGTGATGAGGGAGTCTTGTGAGTATCCACTGCTGCCTGCCACCAGAGGAGGCGTGAGAAGGGAGGGAGCTGGCTGTCTAGGCCCCTCTGGGGAGCCTCCAGGCGCCTCCAGGTCTCCTGAGCTCTCTGTGACCAAGACGAGGTACTCTCTGGTGAGGCTCAAGAACTCCTGCTCCACCAGCCGGGAGATGTCATCTTCGCCAGGGCTGAGCTCCAGAGCTCTGCAAACAGATCAGAAAGACAGACGGTTTTAGTGCCAGCTCGCTGGGGGTGACTCTGCATCAGGGCCCAGGACCCAAGGAAGGGGGATGGAGAAAACACATTTCTAGGTAAGAGAAACCTGTTTTTCTCAAGAGAGAATATGGGCAAGCAGTGGTTTCCCAAGAAGTTCCTATGCCACGCTAGGGGGTGCGTAACCAAGAGCACAGTTCTGGGAATCAGGACACCTGGGTCCTCTCCCAATAGTATGTCTTGACAAATGAGCTGAGCCTTAACTTCAGTCCATTCTTCCTGGTTTAGTTGTGCCCAGGGCCTGAAGCAATAAAAAAAACTCAGCAGCAGAGGGGCAAGGAGTGAGCCGGCAGCTCTGAGCACGGAGTCCAGAACGCTGAGGCTGAGCCCAAGGAAGCCCCGAGTCTCACGGCAGAATGGCAGGGGCAGAAGGGCTATGGACTGAAGAGCTAGAGCTCACGCCCTGGCTCCATCACTTCCCAACCAGGCAGCTGTGGCCAGGGTTGCCCAGCGTCTCAGCACCCCTGTCTCTTCATCCAATTAACAGGAATATCACAGGTGCAAAGCACTTTGGACAGTGCCTGGCACAGACCGAGGGCAACACAAGTGTCAGCCAGTATGTCTACACTCGTGTCAGCCTGGCTGGGCCCCTGGATCCTGGATTCCACACTGTGGCCCCGTGGATACTGTGTTCACCCTGGCTGGCATGGCCCTCTGACCAAATCTTGGCTTCTAATGGAGCCCCGCTTCCTGGGAGCCATTGGTTGGTCCCTGTACCTATTCACAAGCATCTCCCTGTATCTAAACACTGGCCTATAACTGAATCTCAGACCATGGGCCCTAGCTGGACCCTTGATGGCCTGCGCCAGCCAGATAGGGCCTTATGGTTCCGTGGGTTGTAAGCTCCTGGTTGAGGGCTCCCTCCAGGTGTAGGAGAGGATGGCAATCCTTCTAGACTGGCTTGTGACTCAGCCTGCCCCACCGGCCTCCTTGGCAAGGGGACCCTGTCCTCCCTGGAACTCCCAGGAGAACCATGGCTACCTAGCTTAAAGCCATCTGCTGTCCCTACTCGATGGGCTCTTGTGAGGGGTAGAGGATGTGGTCTACACAGAACATTCTGAAAACTGCTCAGTGCTCTGCCTCTGGGAGAAGGTGAAAACGGTGAAGATGAGGCAGAAGGAGAAGCTAAAACACCCCACGAGCAGACCTTCGCAGTTGGGGAGGGCCTGGCACACTCCTGCTCTAACAACCCATTCTAAGGGCCCAGTGGTCCCCAGAATGGTGATCACAGAATGCCCCAGTAAGAACGTGTCTTCCTGGCAATGCTCTTTTTGTATGAGCACGTACACACACACACACACACAGAGGCACCAAATGACTCAGATGTCACCACACACAGGGCCAAGGGAAGGGACACTGCATTGACAACCCTTCAGAATGGGCACAGACTATGGTTCCAGAGGCTTCCTGCCATGCTGAGCACTAACCCCTTAGTTGCTGGGTCCTGATAAGACACAGGGGTTCCCGGGGAAGGGGCTGGGGGCCAGGGTACTTGGGGTGCATGGGGAAGAGCTAAAGATGTTTGGGAGTCGGTCACTATTCTAACAAGCATGATAGCTCTGCCTCCTGAACACTAGCGCCCATGCAGCCTCCCTGGCTGAGGCAGAGAGCAGAGCAGAGGGAAGCAGCTTCTGCCAAAGGGACCTGGGTCTCAGTCAGGCTCTCCTGCCTGTTTCATGTCAGCCCCTGGGACCTCAGGGGCCTCCCCTGTAACATGGGTATGGCACTGAGGGCACCCTTGTGGGTGGTGTGGGAGCTTGGTGAGGTCAGCCACATGCGAGCTCAGGACAGTGCCATGCACACAGGAAGCTCTCACACAACTTGGCTGAGAGCCCTGGAAGCTCCCCGTGGGCCAGCAAGGCTGTGTGTGAGGCAAGGCCAGCCTCTCCTCTTGCTTTCCCCTCTCCTCCGTGCTCTCTTTCCTTTCCCTCCCACCTGCCCACTCTCCTCTCCCTTCCTTTCCTCCTTCCCATGTCTAGACTTAGTCTATAAATAGGCCCCACTTTCACTGCTACATCCCTGCAAACAATCGGAATAAAGAGGCTGCCAATCCATGGTCCTAGGTTTTAGATCCCCACCCTCTCTTCCTCTTCATCCTCCTCCTCCTCAAAGGGAACAGGTGAGTCTCAAGTCATAGAAACCAAACATTTGTAGTTTTTGCCTCTTCTCCCCCCAAAACCTTGCAAAGCAAGTTAGATACCAATAGATTTTCTGAATTATAAAGACATCCTACAGTTATGGTAATTTTTGAAATCTGTGATGATGGTATTGTGGTTATACTTAAACTTTAACCGCAAAAAACAGCCCCTGTCTCTTAGAGATACATAGTAAAGTATTTACAGATAAAGTTATGTCTAGGATTTGCTTTAAACCTAATCTAGCAGGGCGAGGGAAACGATGGGGGTTTAACAGAGGAAACAAGGTGTGCCACATGTTGGTCATCACTACAGCTGAGCGAGAGGTACGTGGGTTCATGACACACTCTTTGCTCTACTTTTGTCTGTGTTTAGTTTCTGTTTTGTTTTGTTAAATAAAAATGCTATGCAATAGATGTACATAGAAAAGTCTCATCACTAAATCCTTTAAAGTACCAGCTCTCAGGAGAAGTCAGAGCGGATTCTAAAAGACCCACAGGGCCCCAGAATCCCTGCACCAAAAACCAGCCCATGGGGGGTCCTTTCTCAGCACCTTCGAGGATACTCCTACCCCTCCCAAACCCAGAGTCAGGCTGGCAGGGAGGAGCCCAGCAAGTGCTGGGCAGGAATCCCTGCTCATACTCCTGGGTGATTCTCTGCTAGACACATCAAGCAGTCAATGGGACTCTCGGGACACTGGCATTCCCCGAAGGGGGGGCAGTGCAGTGCTAAGAACAGAGGGGTCCTCTGTGTGCCCCTGAAGGCTGCCCCAGAACACCCAGCCTTCTCCAGGACCACCTCTGCAAACTCCTATTTCCTTTGCATCTGTCCTAAATCCTCTACAGGCCAGACAGGAAGCCAAGCACCCACAGTGAGTCCTTTCCGCACCCCTGGGTAATAGACAGCATCATCCCCAGTTTACAGATGGGAAAAGTGAGCCTGAAAAGAGTCTTGATTAATGAAAATGCCAGTGTGGGGATGTGGATGGGTAGAATGCCTCTGTTACTTCCTCTCACCCTCCAGCTTCCTTTCCCAGGATAGTCGCTCAGCGAGGTCTCCCGGCTCCGTGCCGAGGCTTTGTTCCCCAGTTCCAATGCAGTCAAGGGTTTGGCTGGTTCATCCCATCACACCAGCCTCACAGGGAGGATCACCTTGGTGAATCCTGAGCCTGTCATCCATGGCATTAGCTGTCCCTGACAGCACCATGTCAGCTGCATGTCTGATGAGCACAACTTCTGGGTCTTCCACTAATTTATGGATAGAAATGTTGAATGGCAGAGAGACTAGGGACGAACCTTGGAGGCACTGTTGAGAGTCCCCGCCACCCGCCAAGTCTGACAGTAATCCTGGATCAACACTTCCGGGGAATGAATCCATCCAGTCACTATCCCCCCATCTCCACTTCTCCAAGGCAGCTGTCATCAAACACCTCGCCATACGTGATTCACACACCATGACGAGTCCCTGATCAAGGGCCTCCTCTTTACTGGTCCCCTCCACACCCAAGAAAACCAGATTCATTTCCTTTTATTTGTTCTAGCAAACTGCATGCCCACAGAGAGGATATTCTCAGAATTCCGATTTACCCATAGGATAAAATCCAAACTCCTTTCTGACTCTGTCACCTCCACCTGCTTTGACTTCCCCTTCTTCCAGGTGCTCTGCAGCCATCAATGTTCTGTGACATGCCAAGTCCATTTCAGCCCCTGGGCCTTTGCTTTTCCTGTGGAATGCTAGCTCATGCCTTGACTGGCTTTTTCTCATCACTCAAGTTCAGTTTCATATTCTCAACATAGCCTTTCTTACCCATTTTCTAAAAGTGTCCCCTTCCTCCTCTGACTAGGCGCTCTCTGCTCCATCAGTCTGTTTTTCTTCATAGTACTTATCACCATCCCACAGCATCTTTTGTATGCCTTACTCCTCCACAACAATATACACCCTGAGGGCAGGGACTGTACCTTGTTTTCTTTAGAGGCCTCGGGGCCTAAAGCAGTGCTTGGCATATTACTCCAGCTCAGCAAGTATTTGTTGAATAATGAATGAATCAGCCTGTGAGCTTGTCTTCACCCTTTTGTCCATCTTTCGGCACTCTTGAAGTCAAGAGCTCTGTTGCCAAACACTGCCCAACTCCTTGCTCTGGTTGCAAACTGCCTGGCCTTGATTCCATTTTCTGGCCTTCCATCTCATGCCCCACCTCTGGCCTGGCATCCCTGTGTGCTGCTCAGACCACACCAATCACCCTGCTTTGCACAGTCCGAGGAAGTCCCAAGCCGAGCAAGGCATTCCCATGACAGGCCCCACATAGAAACCACCTGACTCTGGGCTGCCACCTGGGAGCTCACAGAAAGGTTTCTCATCCCCCCCACAACTTTGCAGGGCTCAGCGTCAAGCCTGATCAGCTGTACTTAATGGAATCTATGCTTTTCTCTCTTCCTGAAAAGTTTTGCCGAGGCTGGCACCTCTCCCATGCTATTTGCTTTTCCTTTGAGTTAGTAAAAACCATACAATCTGCCACAGACTCTATCTCAGTGAATCATGCAGGGAGGCTAACCCAGCTCCCGGGTGCTGACAAAGGAAGCAAGTGAGAATTGGGGCTGTGGCTCTGGCTGCTGCCACCACCCCCACTTTCTTTGCCCACCTCCAGAAATGACGGGTGTCTGGTGGTGGCTCTGCACGCGGGTGCATTATTTCTGCATTTGCAGTGTACAGTCATAAAAATAAAGGCTACTGACTGGCTGGCACCCCTTCCCAGAATAATGACTAAGCAAGCATGCTGGTAGCTCCCCAGCAGCAGTTCTGTGTACACGATAACACAGAGCAAAGATGAAAACTGCTATTCATCTGAGCCAAACAACAGAAAAATGCAAGCAGAAAATTGTTAGTGCCGGAAGAGGACACCAAAACAAATATTTTCTTCCCACTGTGGTATTTCAGACCAATGACAAACCTGGTTCCCAGGCATGGTGCCCAGGCCACATGGCTGATTGGAGAGGGAAATGAGTGAAGGGCTCTGGTTCAGCACAGACCTATGACTGAGCAGTGGTCCACCCAAAGGCTGACCCTATGACTGTGGGTGGGATCCTGACTTCTCTACCTGTCTGTGAAGGTGGAGCAGCAGAGCACAGTGGCCAAGGGCATAGTCCCTGGAGGGAGGCAGAAACTGGATTCAAGTCCACACCACCTAACGGAGGCCAGGAGCAAGCTGCTTAATGTCTCTAAGCTTCAGGTCCTGGAGCCCTTTGGTAGTCCCCACCCATCTTGATTCAGTAAATAGCAGAGACTAGGAAAATGCTTGGGCATGAGGGCTTAACCTCTTGTTTCTCTTGGGACTCAGCTACCTTGTGTGAATGAATCCAGGAGATCCTGCTAGAGGATCCCCTAGAGGAAAACCCCAAGGTCCTCGCCAGACCCAGAGGACTGCTGATGTATGGGGGAACACGAGTCAGTCCCGTTGAGCCCAGCCTACTGGAAGAACCACCCAGCTGAACCCAGCCCAGATTGCTGGGCTACAGAAATGGGAGCTGAGGAGATAGTTGTGGTTCTGAGCCACTAAGTTTGGGGTTGTTTGCTACATATCAAAAGCTAACTGACACATAGAGATACAAATATCTCAGTTTAAAAACTGAAGAAGCCAAGGGACAACGAAGTTAGGGATTTCTCCCAAGGTCACAGAATGAAGAAGCGATCAAGTAGGTGAACTGAGGCAATCTTGTTCAGATGCCATGCTCTTCACCACTAGGCCCTGCTGCTCTGAAGACCAAGAGTGGAATGTGACGTGAGAGACTACTCGGGGTACATACCTAAATTAGGACAGTGAGAAAGGCCTCTTTGAGGAAGTGTCACAAGCTGGGGCCCAAAGGGTTATAAGCAGACAGCCTGATAAAGAATGCAAGGATGAGCTTTCCAGGCCAGGACATGGCACATGCAGAGGTCATGAGGTGGGAAAGAGGTTGGTGCACTGGCGGGACTGATGCTTGAGTGGACGGGCACATTAATGGGTGGCAGGGTCAGGTGGGGGTGGGGCAGGGGGTCATATGAGGTGAGGTTAGAGATAAAGGCACGAGTCAGAACCTGCCAGGCCTTGAAAGGAAGCTAAAGGGTTTTCTTTTTTTAGATAAAAATATTAATATCTAAAGGCGCAGGGAAGTGTCAGGCTCTGGTTTCTGTGGATGAGAGGTATTTCTCCCAGAGATCAGCCCAGATGAGCGACAGCAGGGGCAGAGGCCAGAGCCAGGACCTCTACTGTGTCTACTAGGTGCCAGCTATTGTACTGGACCCCTGTCCCCACAACAACCCTGAGGGATAGGTAGCATCTTCATTCCCAATTTAGAAGGAGGAAACTGGGGCTCAGGAAGTTTGAAAGACAAATTCAAGTTCACCCAAGTGAGTAAGCTTGGAGCAGGATCAGATCCCAAGTGCACGTGGTTCGGAGTCTTTACTCACAGCCGCTACCCTACACTTCCCAAAATAGTGGAAGTGGGAGAAAGCTGGGCCATTGCAATCAAGAGACTTGCATTCAAACCCCAGCTCTGACCTTCCTGATGGGGTGGCCTTCTGCAATTCACTTCCTTTCTCTGAGCCTCAATCAAGAGAGGCCAGCAGCCAGGAGCCAGGAGGAACTAGGAGGATGAGGCAGTAGAAGGCAGAACTTGATAGGCAAGCGGATGTCCAACTCAGGGACTTGCAGGAGCTGTGGCTGTAGGTGGGGGTGGGAAGGAGGCACCCAAGGGCCACAGACAAGGAGATGCCTTCATCAAGGAGCAGAGGCTCCAGCTTTCAGCCTGGTACCATCCCACCGGGGGCTCCCACCCTTGATTGACTGAGGCTAGTGGTCATTTCTGGGTCTTCCTGTCTGCATGGGGAGCTGAGAGCCATCTTCTATTTTCCCAGTGCATTTGTCACAGCACCTAGGGTGGCCTCTGCCCATGGTGGAGGGAAGGAACACAGCCAACCACCCTGCTCAAAGCTCCTTTGTGTCCTCTGTCATTTTTCCTCCTCCATATCCAGGGCTCACTGAACTGCCCTGGGTCTCCATTTACACTCCACAGCCATGCACACACACACACACACACACACCGTGTGCACAAATAACCACAGCCGTGCACACACCCATATGCACATATGCACCACAGCCATGCACACTCATATACACACACTCCACACCCATACAGACACAGCACATGTACCACAACACATAGACCACAACCATGCACACAAACAGCCATGGACACACCCCACAGCCTTACACATACCCCCATGCACACACACCCACCACCCCAGCAGACATATGGAAAACTAGCAGCAAGAAAAGGAATCAGGGTGGAGGGCAGGTCCACCTCTCCAGCAACCTGAGGAGCCTGGACTGCTTTTCTCAGTTTGGGGGTGGGAGGGGCAGCTGAGGGAAGCTGCAGATTCCAGGGCCTGGGTACCTTGTCCCAAAGGTACCTGGAAACCCACTGAGCCCTGTCTGCTGGCACCTCTCTGGTGGGGGCTGAGGGTGGGCAGAGGGCCTTCAACAAGCTCCAGCCTACCCGCCCCCCTCCGGGCTCCACTCTCCAGGCTGCAGTGAGGATTAAGTGAGATGATGAATGTGAGAGCACTTGGTAAACTGTGACAAGCGCTATGCAAATGTTAGCAGCTCCGCCTGAGAGATGGCAGGGTGCGGGAGCCAGGCCCGCCTGCGCAGGCTCGGGCCCACTGACCCTTCACAGCCCAGGGCCTGGGCTGGCTGGGGCAGACAGATGGACAAGTTGCCCAAGCCTTGGTCCTGTCATCCGTACCGTGGGGATGGTGACACCGCCCAGGGTTATAGGAGGTCATGCTGTGAAATCCCTCAGCTGCCCAAATGCCAAGCCTGGACTTCAGACTTCCAGTCGTCTCATTTCTTAGCAAAGACCTTCATATAGAATAGAGTCCATTTTTCTCAATATCCCTGGCATACACTTGGAACTCCATAAAGATCAGCCTACTTCTTCACTCTCTTCTGTGGAACACCCCTTCTGCAAATCTCTGTCCCTTTTAAGCTTGAGGTTCAAAGTATCAGAGAACTTTCTGTATGTATGCATAGGAGTCACATGAGGGTGCTTGTTTCAAATGCAGATTCCTGGGCATTCTTGGGGAAATGGAAATTCAAGTGGTCCAGAATAGGGCCCAGGGATCTGCCCTCCGTCCCACCCTCCTGGTTTTGACACAAAAGGTGCTCCTGGAGACACCCAGCCTGGTGTGAATTTCCGGACACTTTCCAGCTCCTTCCTGACTGTCCCTCAGGGCAGGTGGGACAGCCCTGGAAGGCAGACCCGCCCAAGGCATGAGACACCTCTTACCCTCTACCTCTTCCCTCACCCTGCATCCCATGACGGGAAAGGAAAAGCCGAGAAACCCAAGGCAGGTGCAAAATGGGCCTAGGACTGGAGAAGGTGGGGGCGATGAGGGATTTAGTGAGCTGGGGAATGAGACAGGAAATACTGGGGAATAAATACAGCAGTAAAGGAGCTTCGGCTGGGAGCTACAGACTAATTCTTATTGTTCAAATTATCTTTAAAACTTTTCATTTGAATCTGTTTAATAAGAGAAGGCTTACCCTAAGGAAGAGGTATTTTTTTAATGTGACTTGGGAGCTGAATTGGAAAGAACGTTGCAACAAAGATATTAAAAAGGGGATTAAACCAAACCACTGGTGGCCCATCTCTGCAGGCTCCCACAACCTGCAACACAGCTCCCGAACCATAAAATTAAATTAAAAAGGGGGACACAGGACATGGGACGTTAATCATGATTCATCTTCCCTTCACCACTCATGGCTCCCGGGGCTAAGCAGACAGGGAAGGCCGGCCTGAAGGTCTCCTGGTGTCCTGGAAAGAGCTCAGGCCTTGAAGCCCCACCAGGCTCTTCTATCCCTCTTCTGACCTCTCCAAGCTCTGGGCAAGTTGCCTAACTTCCCTGAGCTTTGACTTCCTCAGCTGTAAAATGGGAGTAATATCAACCATTTATAGGGAAAGATTGCTAAGACAATTAAATATACAGGAAATTAAATTATAGATGCTGGCATACATCAGGTGCTCAAGAAAATGTCAGCTCCCTTCTCTGCAGCTTATGGCAGAAGGAGGAAAAAAGCTCTGCAATGTCTTGACTTATTGATATTCTGTCCCTGTGTCACTCAGTGCTTCCTCTGATGACTGTAACCTCGTGCTTGGATCCTGGCCACCTCTGGGCCTCAACCTCCTTGCAGTAGCATTTTTATAGTTCATCCATCATTCACTTACTTCCTCATTCATTCATACCCACTGCATAGCCACCGAGTGCCAGGAACTCAGCTGGGCGCTGGGGAGACAAAGATGAGTAAGACACAGCCCTTGCCCTTAAGGAGCCGTGTCAAGTGGGGGAGGAATGATTGCTGCCTGAGCCTACAATACGTGCCAGATGAGCACCTCATCAGTGCTCCAGTGCCAGTCTGAGCCATGGAACCGATCGGGACATTGTGTCCTCCTCCCCTCTGGCCAACTGGCAACATGAGAGCTGGTTTTAAACTGACTTTTCCATTCCATCCGTCTCATAGAAAGACCCCTACTACACCTAGGGAAGCATCTGTCTCTCCTGATGATCTCTCCTTCTTTCTTCGATTAGATGGCCTAAATTATAGAAACCACCTGCTAGGCTCCCACTTTCTGCCTTAATTGCAGAGAATCTCAAAGCAAAATGCTGGCCTCAACTGAGTAGTTTACTTAGCTTAGATCTTCTGGCATATAAGTCTCCTCTCCATATTCCATTCTTTATTAGCACCCCCATCTTATCTTTAATAATAATAACGGTGATGATGATGATGTGGGGGCCAAGGGTAGGCTGACCCCAAATGTACCACTTTGGCATGCAGATTATTTTTATCTGAAAACAATCAAGGTCCAGAAGACTCAGTAAGAAACTTTGACCTTCCCCCTAAATGCCTGAACAGAATTTAGATAGAGGACCTGCTCCAGGAAGGCAGCTCACA
The DNA here is from genome assembly GCA_032199065.1 of Smutsia gigantea. Classification (NCBI taxonomy): domain Eukaryota; kingdom Metazoa; phylum Chordata; class Mammalia; order Pholidota; family Manidae; genus Smutsia; species Smutsia gigantea. The sequence continues at coordinate 11,999 of JAVSCE010000611.1, forward strand.
ACATAGATAACTACAGCATAATATGTACTAGGAGTGGTAGACAGGGAGGAATTTGGCAAAGTCTGTTTGTTAAAATCCCTCTCTGCATGCCATTGTTTCTGAATTGCCCAGCAAACATTCGTTTACCAAATACTCTTTTTTCATTTTCCTGTGAATTGCTATCTTTCCCTTTGAAGTCCCCCCTTCGCCTTAGTTCAGGATGATATATATACCACATTTTGCCTAATCCACTTTGGGATCTCATGTCTATATGGATTCCCCATACGCATGAAATTAAATTGTATGTTCTCCTGTTAATCTGTCTCATGCCAATTTCCCAGCTAGAAGGACCTTGAAGGGTAGAGGAAGATTTTTCCTCCAATGATGATGACGAACTTGGAATCATTATCTTATGTCAGGTGCTGTGTGAACTTTGCATACGTTCTTTCATTATCATTCACAGTAATCCTTTCCAATGGGCACTGTAACTTTTCCCATTTTTCCAATGAGGAAAATGGGGCACAGATAGGTTGAGCCAACTTGTTACAGCAGAGAAGTGTGCTGGGATTCTAATCCACCCGTCTCCTTATTTTGTTGTTACCTAAGCCACCTTTAAACTTGAGGAAAGGGAGGGGATACCATTACTTATTTACATTTAAAAGAGGAACATGGAAGAGGGAGGAAGAAAAAAAAGTGTTGAATGGGGTGAGCGTGAACAATTTAGAGGATGACACACACACTTATGCTAAGTCTTTAAGGATGGGTAGGCTTTCAACAGACAGAGGTGGGAGAAAGGCATTCTTCAGTGGAATAACCCGAGCAAAGGCAAGGCCACGTGCCCCTGCTGGTGGTCATCTTGGTTTATAGAGTTTGGAGAAGAGCGGTGAGACGCATCTAGAGATATAGGTGAGGCCAACTACAGAGACCTTTGAAGACCAGGTCAAGGGGTTCAGAAGACAATAAGAGAGCCACAGAAGTTGCCTGAGCAACACTGTTGATATGCTTCAGGAAGATGAAGTTAGCAAAGGGTGAAGGACATCCAGAAGGGAAGGGAAGCAGATGCAGGGAGATGAGATCCATGTTCTGAAAACAGCAGAAGAGAGGTCAGCAGGGAGACAAGGAGTTAAAGGCCATCATGAAGGTAACCAGCAGGTTGTGTGAGGAGAGTGGAGGAGGGAAGGGTTGGGGGCACCGGGCTTGAACGTCCATCTGCCAGCACCATTTCGTGCACTAATTTCCTTGATAACCAGGATGGGGGACGCATCGATGTCACTGTGATTGGGGTTCACAGCAGCAGCTAAGACCCAGCCCTAGGAAGCTTTAGGCAGAAACCTAAATGTCCAGGTGAAATGGATTCCAACCTGGGGCCCAGGGGGTCTCTAACGTTCACAAAATGTCGAGGGATGTGAGGATGTGTTTCAGACAAAACGGTGTGTGGCAGCTTCCTGGGATTCTCAAAGAGGCATCTGACCCCTCTAAAGGGAGAAAATACTAGCCTGCAGCATTAAAAGCCAAAGCCTTCAGAGGTGGCTTCTGCTCTGAGACATCAGCCTGAGTAAGGCGTGAGTCGTGTCCTTAGCACTCCCGTCACCAGGTCTCTGGCTTTTAAAAAATAGTAATAAATAAAAGTGGGGTTATCTTCCCAGCAACTTTTCCAGAAAAGCAGGATTCATCCAACTGTTTAAATAACAGTAGCAAAAAGGATGGGACTATCGGGAGACCAGTTCAAACAAGGCCTCACCTTGGGATCTAGGTCCCAGTGGCTCCACTGGCCTGGAGGACTGGCCAGTAGACCTGAACAGGGAAGATTTACTAAAGTGAGTACTAAAGAGCCCTCTTTCTTCTCAATGGCAGATACCCCGGGAGGCTGCCAATCAGGAAACCATTTATGTGTTTTAAATGTTTAAATGGGTTTCCCGTCTTTCTGTAGACTTACCTTCCTACTTGGGTCTGGCTTGGGATGTCAGCCACCAAGGCCTTTTAACACTGCAGACCAAGTTCTGTCTGACTTGGGGAGGCCGGGAAACAGTCAGAGACGCTGACCACACCCGGCAGGCTCCCGGCGCCTCTCCACTGTCATCTACCCTATGTGCTTCATGCCTTCCCCGGGGAACACCCCTCCTTGCCTGTGCTTGGAGGACTCTCTCTGTAGGCTGCCTCTACTCTCTTCTCAAGACCCAGCTCAGGAGACGCCACCATGGAGCCCCTTGTGGTGATAAATAACCTTGCCAACCTGTGCTTCCAGAAGGCTGAATCCTTGCCTTTCATCACACTCCAGTGTTGGGATCTCATCTCCTGAACTTCCAGCCTCCTCCAGGAAGCCTTCCCTGAACCCCAAGCCCAGGCCATTTGTCCCCTCAGTGTGCTCCGATGGCATTGATACTTCATCAGAACATTTATCATCATATGTTGTGATCTGCCTTTCTTAAGATACTGAAGGGCCACAAGGAGATCAAAGACTGCCCCCATCTTTGCCACCACTGTGTTGTTTTCATACTTTGTCAGGCATGCAGCAGGTACACAATAAATATTTGTTGAATGTCTGTGCTGTCAGAGGTATGTGTGTCCGTTCCACTCACTAGACTGGGTACTTTTTGAGAGAAGGGCTTCTGTCCTGTTTATCTCTGGGACCCAGCACAGGGCCTGGCACCAAGAAGGCAAATGTGTTTGTTGAATGAATCGATGAATGAAGGAATGAACAAATGCTGCTTCCCAGTCAGGGCAATGGAATCGATGGCAAACCCCAAATTCTCATCCTGAGGATGAGAAGTTTTAGCAAATGAGGGGAATGCATCAAAAGTAATCCTAGAATATGAGTCAGGAAGTGGCTTGCCACAATTCTCTAAGCCCAAATTTAAGACTAATTAAAAGATAACTGAGCAAGATTCTGCAGTTTACTAGGCAGAGCTATTGATTTCTCCCCAAAAGCCCATTTCTCCCTGTTTCTTCCCAACCTCAGAAATGGCACCACTATCCAACCAGGGGCTTAAGCTAAAAATCTCAGTTCAGCTTTGCTGTTTCTGTTTGTGCTCCCCAAGCCATCAGCATGGGGTACATGCGTATTTTGGCTTCTCTCAAAATATACACTGAATCCCCCACTTTTTCCATCTCTGCTACATTCACTCTGATCCAGCCACCACCAGCCTCATGCCCCCCTTGACTACTGTGGCACCTTCCCAGAGGTGTCCCCACTCCCTCTCTCATGTGCCTGCAATTCCTCTCTACACAGCAGCTGGAGAGCTGTTTAAAAACTAGTGAATCCATCCATGTTACACGCTCTTCCTAAAAAAACCTCCACGGGTGTCCCCTAACATGGAGAATCAAATCCGAGCTCCCTACAGTGATCCTCCAACACTTCTAAGATCCTGCCTGCCCGTCTTTGATATCACCTCATCTCATGTCCCACCCCTCACGGCACCCCAGTCACATTGTCCCTCTCTACCCACACTGCCACCTCAGGGTCTTTACCATTGCTCTTCCTACATCTTCATCTCACTGGCTCCTTCGTAGTACCCAGATCTCAGGTCAAATGACCACCTCTCCTCACAGCGCCCTTCCCTGACCATCCCATCTAAAGACACACTCCCTACTACTTTACTCGGTTTTATTTCCATCAGAGCATTCATCACTACCTGAAATTCTGGGTTATTTTTATGTGTCTATGATTAATTTCCTCCAACTGGAACTGGTTCTTTCCACATTCTGAAGCTATCAGGTTTTTATTTACTTGTTTTCAGTTTCTCTCCCTTACTTGAACAGAAGCTCTAGGAAGGCAGAGCCTTATCTAGCTCTTAGCACATGCCAGGCACATGGTAGATGCTCAGTAAATACTTGTTGCATGCACGAAGATACTCAGTGTAAATGGGAGGATCCAATCCAAACAGATTAGGCCATACCCAGATCACTGTACTTGGTTCTGGTTGCTGCGTGGCCACAAGGATGAGCAGTGTGGGCAGGAAACTGACCAAGTTGGCATGTGAGGGGAAACTTAGAAAACCAGAGGCATTCAGCTGTAGAAACAAGAAATGCTAGGAGAAATATTGTTGCCATTTTTTAATATGCAAAGAGCTACTGAGTGACAGAAAGAGCTATTGGTTTAGAGCCCTAATAGCAGAATCCAAAGCAATGGGCATTAGTTTGATAAGAGACAGATTCAGCATAGGAAAAAGATGGTCTTTTGACAGGGTGTACAGCAAGGAAGGGAGCTACCTTAGGAAGTGGTGAGCTCCCCATCTAAGGAAGAGTACAAGTGGATAACCACTTGGTAAGGACCTTGAGGAAGAGATTCATGCAGCAGAGGGCCTCTAACATCCCCTTCAGTCTTGACATGTCTGGATTTCTATGATATATAGGAATAGAATCAAGAAAATATTTGGCTAACAAGAATTCTAGAACTTACTTCTGTAGCCACCCCAATATGAGAAAAATCACCAAAATCAGGTCTACAAATTAAGCAGTGGAAAAATTAGCTGAGAGGTGACTGGTGGGCCCAAAGCTTTCCCAGAACATGCTAGACAGCTCCCTGGATTTGAAATCTGTTATCTATGGGTGACAATTCAGAACATGGGACTGCCAAATGTTTTAACTATCCAAAAAGATGCCTCATTTCCAGGGGAAGGTAGCCCACAGTCTCAAGTAGTGGCTGAGATGGTCCTGGGTTTGCCTGCTGAAATTACCACTTCCTAACTGTAAGATCTTGGGCAGCAAAGTTAACCCCTCCCAACCTGTCACCTCATTGGTAAAAAGGATTTCATTTAAAAACAGGGGATGGAGGAACAAGAATGGCACAAATTTGACACTTATTGAAACTCACTAATAGTCACACACACATTCACTATACTATTTTATGCATGTGAATATTTGCATAAAAAAGAGGGGTGTTTAAAATGTTACCTACCTCATGTGATAACTGTAGAGCCTAAAGAAATCATTGTCATCATCATTATTCTTACTACAAGGGATTTTTACGCATTGCAGTTATTACCAGGAATATTTAAATATCCCATTTAATTATCCCAACAACACTACAAAATGCCCAGTAATCATCCCCATTTGGCAGATGAGGAAACTAAAGCTCACATAAATGAAACAAATACTGAAGCAGCTGGCACAGGGCTGAAATGTGATCTGAAACCAGTTATCTGACTCCATCAACACAGAGGCCTTTATTTCCAGAATCACTGTGATCTACCTGGCTGAAACCTACAGAGCGATGATCTCATTTATTCATCTAGGGCAGTGGTTTTCCAGCTCAGCTCGTTACTCAGTAGCAGAACCCTCTCTTCAAACAGTAACCTTTCCTCAGAGCTCCAGTTAAGTAAAACCCATAAAAGCTGTGTCTGAACAGCTCTGGCTGAAGTGGTATTGGGGCCCAGCAACCAGGCCATTTGACCCAGGGCAGCCCCTGAAACACCTGAAGGTCTGTGAGCATAGTGTGAAAACCAACCACTTGTATAAGGCAGCTTTTGGTTTCCTCTCTCCCATCACGTCTGATCCTCATTATCAACTCTGAGGTGGACGAGGCAGGGCACATCATCCTCAATTTGCAGATGAGCAAATCAAGGCCAAATGGAGTTGTCACTGGCCAAAGGTGCGCCAGTTCACTTTTCAGCCAAGTGCAGACTGGAAGTAGAGCCTGTCTCCATTAACTCAGTGTGACCTGGCAGAGAGGGTGCCATCTACTGGAAATTGCCACTGACCCTCAGTCCATAAAGTGGACAATCAGCTGGTTGGCCATTGAGAGCTGAGTACAGCCCCACAGGCCCGCTGCCAAGAGCCTGTCCCAGAGCAGATGGCAACAGGCAGGGGAGAGGGGCTCAGTGCCACTGGAGGTCTGGACAGCAGGATCTGGGTGATAGACAGGTTATTCCCATCCCAATCATGTTGTGCAGAGCACAGGGCTGGGGAAGCGGTAGCAGCCAAAGTGCCTCCCACCTTCATCTGCAGCCTGAAAAGGGGCAGCAGGGAGTGCAGACCTGGGTAGCAGTTACACTTTGCCTTTCTTCTTAGCTCTTGCATAGAAATCTCTGAAACCAGACACAGCTGAGAATTTCCTGAATGGTTCCCCAACCCCAGAGCATCTCTGAACTGAACTGGAGCATGTGTTGGAACAGGCAACACTTAATTATCACTTAGTTTTTAATTAGCACTTAATTATTAACACTTAATCCATCTGTAAAATGGGGACACTAATACCTGCCTCACAGAGACTCTGGGAAGATTAATTAATGTTTGCAGCCCAGTTTGAAGATGCAAAGCATTGGGCAAGTGCTCGACGGTGGCATTAATAACCATGGCAGATTCACTTGCTTTTCCTAACGAGGTCCCTCCTTCCTTTCCTTGCAAATACCCATCCCCATATCTGCCCAACTCTGCCCTAGTGGAGAAACATTTAGCTCTGTGTTTCCCAGACACAGGATTTCCCATCCAGGAAAAGGGCTATTTACAGCCATCTTCCCGCACTTTAATTTTCTATTATGTCCTCTGAATATGTCAATGCCTTCCCAGTAAATATTTTGATGTGTGCTCTTGCAGCAGCTTCTCTGGAGGCTGAATGGGACAGCTGCTCCCTGTATTAGGGAATTCCAGATGTGGTTTAAAACCATCAGATTCATCTGTGCCAGTGTCTAGTCTGTGGGTGTGGGAAGGGGGAAGGATCTTCTAGTTGCCTCAGGGCAAGGCCATGGGCACCTAACCCTCATCCCTGGCTATGGTGGTTTTTCAAGGTCCTCAGCTCTACATCTGGGTTACCTATGCCTTTAGGATGAGAAATGTCCCCTTAAAGGGCTGGGAAAGAGGCAGCAGAAATGCAGCTCTGATCTGGCCCTTTGCCCCTGGTAACTTCAGGACCCCAGTTAACTCCCCTAGAAAGAGTGGACAGACGACCCCAGGAGGTGGAGGAAAAGTATACAGCCTTTAGGGCTCAACCGGAACGAACAACAGGCCAGAAACATGCCCCCAGAAGGTCAGACCTCATCTCCTCTCTTATCCCTTGGGGCCATCCCAAAAGGGGGACACTCACTCTTCTTGGAAGCTGATTCCATTGTCTCTTGGAGTTCCAGCCATGGTGGCGGAGAGCTGTTCCTTGGAGGTCCTGGGCTGCAAGGCCTCGGGCAGGCCCTGAACTCTCTTCCAGATTTCATGGCAAGTCTTGTCTAAGCTGTCTTGGGGTGTGTCCTGGTGGATCCAGATGTATCTGGGGAATGGGCCCAGGGCAGAGGGGTGCTTGGTCCCCAGGGGGGACAAAGGGAGCCTATTCCCACTGGCCATTTTCCGCCTCTCTTTCCGGAAGCCCCTTTGTCCACTCAGGGCTCAAAGACAGGGGGACTGACCGTCCACTGCCACCCCTTATTCACCAGAAAGGGAGATGAGGATGGGCAGAAGCAAGCTGGTTCTGTCTGGCTGTTGATCCGGCAAGGTGGCTATACTCAGAGGCCCTTGATCTGTATGTGAGCAGGGGATGGAAGACAGCTTTCTTTGGGGGAGGGGCGGCTTATTTTGATTTTTAAAAAATTTTCTCTTTCCTGACTTTTGCCCTCCTCCCCCTCTCCCTTAGAAGAAAATATTTAAAAGTCAACAAAAACCAGTAGCTTAGTAACCGTGGAATCCCCTTGAGCTCAGGAACCAGGCGCCTAGGCGGGCAGAATGACATCTGGAAACAGCTGGAGGGGGAGGGCTGGCTCTCCTTACAGTCCCTGGCACTTCCCTGTTGCGACAGCCCAGTCGTGACATCTTGCTGCGGCTGGGGCTCAGTCCATGCCCGCCCTCTAGGCCTCGCGAATGGCCAGGAGGGGACCTGGCATCGTGCTAGGCCCGGTAGGGGCAGGAGCCCGCCATGAAGTTCTCACCCGGGCCTTCCCAGGGACCCCAAGCACGCCGAGGGCCAACGGCCAGGCTCCGGCCCGCTGAGCCCCGCCTCGCTCGCCCTGCTCCCGGCTGCTGTCCCCTCTACAGCGCTACTCTGCCGCCCGCAGCCAAACGCCTGAGCGTCAGCCGCCCGCAGCCCGCCGGCGGCGCCCCAGCGCCCCCAGCAGACACCTGCCGCCTTTCTGCGCGGGGCTGTAATCGGCCTCGGCAAGGATCCCACCGCCTTCAAAGGGCGCTGCCTTGGCTTGCTGGTGGCGGTGGCGCCTACAACTTCCCGTCCAGAGCTGAAACTCCGCTGTGGGTTTCAAACGCAACGGCTCAGTGCGCTGGGCGCGCGGGGTTCGGTGCCCTAGGCCCTCCGGCGGGGTGGGGGTGGGGCCCTGGCGAACCCCAGAGCCCTTTGCCCGGTTAGAAATCAAGGGCACCGCGCCCTCGCTACTCTGCAGAAACCTCAGCGCCTGCCAGGGCCCTGCCTGACATTTTATTGGGCTCATACCCTATGCAAAGCGCTGGGCTTTAGGCACCATGCTCGATCCTAACAAACTCGGGAAGTCAGTACCACTGATTATTATCGTTCTATATTTGAGGAAACCGAGTCTCAGTTATAAAGCAGTGTGTCCAAGGCCCACTAGGAAGGGGAGCTGGGATTCACACCCAGGCACCCAGGCACCCAGCCAGATCTCGCGCTCTCAGCCACTGAGCTAGACCTCTCTGTCCTGCGCCGGGTTCAGCGGGACCGGGGTAGCAGACGGGCGGGCAGGGGTGGAGGTCGGGGACTGAGGTGGAGAGAAGGGTGAAGTTAGCTGGTTGCTGCCCAGTGGGCTCCACTCCTCTCTGGAGCGGCTCCGTTAAACTCGAAAGTGACACTGCATCTCCGCCTGCCGGGCCCTTGCCGACCCCAGGAGTCAGTGGTGGTTCTCCAGTGTTTCCCCTGAAAAGGAAGTTCGAGGGGATGGGAAAGAAGAACGTAGTGAATAGAGAGACTGGGGTTGAACCCTGACGCTGACACTTCTTAGCTATGTGACCCTAAAACTTTCTTGACTCCTCCCACCCTCATTCATTCATTCATTCCCCAAATATTGATTGAGCCTTGCTCTGTGCCAGGTGACTTCCCAGGCACTGAGGAAGCATAAAGGTGAACTAAACTGGCATGGTCCCTGCTCTCCTGGAACTTATATTCTAGTGGAGGGTGATAGATCACAGGCTAGCAAGGCCAGTAAATGAGCAATAATTACAGATGAAATAAGACAGAAACTAACCAAAGAAAGGAAGAGATAGGGAGGGGAGTAGAGACAGCCATAGGTGGCCATCCAGGCCGGCCTCTTTTTGGAGGCAAGGTACCATTTGATATGAAACAGAAGGAAGAGAAGGAATCCTTTTCTGTAAATGATGTTAATTATTACCAAGATCACCTTTCTGGCATACAGTAGGCTCTCAATCAATCTGTGCTGGATGAATTAATGGTATACTGTAGGGAAACTTCTGGGCATACTGTAGGTGCCCAATACACAACCTTGCTCTTTACAGAGGGCCTGAGTTCCTGGAAATGTTGACTCTAAATTTTTTTTGAAATCCGAGCTTCATTCCCCTTTGATTTTCATTATAAAATTGAAGATGTGTTCCTTTGGGGAAAATTCTGAGGACCAAGAGTGAATAAAATGATAGTTAAGAATGTAGAAAACCTTTTAAGATAGTGTGTTTAAAGGGAAAGTGATCATTCTGATGAAATATTAATAGTTTTGAAAATGTCACTCAGTGTTTGTGCTGCTTGGCATTTGGCTGGCTAACACCTATGCTTAGAGCAGAACGCCAACGGCCCTGCACTGTCCAGGCCTGGGATTCTGGAAAGTTAGCCAGCTCACTCCCTCCTTCTCCTGTCCTGTCTCCCCTTCAGGAGGAGACAAGGCAACAGGGGTAAATTAGAAAAGATTGCAGTAGGGCTAAGGAACAAAAATAGGCACATGTCTCCTGAAGTTTCTAGAAGATTCTGCAAAAAAACTGAAGTACTTAGAAACAGTATAAAGCTACATCCAATATGGTAGCTTCTAGCCCCATGTGGCTATTTTAATGCAAATTAGATTAAAATGTCAATTCGTTGGTTACATTAGCCACATTTCAAGGGCCACATGTGACTTGTGGCTGTCATTGTGGACAGCACAAAAAACAGTTCATTACAGCAAAACATATAGACTCTGGAACCAGACTACCTGAGCTCAAATTCTGAGTTCATGTTTTCTGGCAATGTGAGCTTACACACGTTACTCTGGGCCGTGGTGTATTAGTTTGTTAGGGCTGCCATAACAAAGTGCCCAGCTGAGTGGCTTACACAACAGAAATTAATTTTTTCACAGTTCTGGAGGCTAGAAATACAAGATAAGGTGTCGGGAGGGTTGGTTCCTTCTGTGGCCTCTCTCGTTGGCTTATAGATAGCTATCCCTCCCCCTATGTCTCATATGGTCTGCCCTCCATGCATGTCTGTGGCCTAACCTCCTCCACTTATAAAGACACCAGCCATATTGGGTTAGGACCCACCCTAATGAATGAATCTTTACTGTACTTTAAAGCTCCTGTCTCCAAATATAGTCACATTCTGAGGTACTAAGGGATAGGACTTCAACATGTGAATTTGGCGGGGTACCATTTGGCTCCGAACACCTGGTCTCCTCATCTGTAAAATAGGATGCTAATAAAGAATGACTGCTTCTTAGCATTGTTGTATATGTTTTATTACTAAGTAATTACTTAACACATGGACAGTCCTTAGAAGGACACTTGGCACATAAAAGACACATTAAAGGGCTCTCTATTGGTTTCCTTGTTGGTAACATTGCAATGTATGCCACTGTAGTTTCTAAACAACAGCTTTTGTGCTGTGTGTAGGGAGGGAGAACTTGAGCTGTCCTGGGGAAATCACCCTGTGATGGAAGAATAGACTCAGATCATTAATTAAACCTTCACAGGTTTTGTTCATTTCTGAGCAGCTACCATATGTCAAGACTATGCAAGGCACAGGGCTAGAAGATGAGTAAGACCTCTAGCTTACACATCACAGGCTAGTGAAGGGGGAAAAGCATTCTATAAGTGCCTGGTACACAGCAGGGATGGGGAAAACTGAGCTTATTCCAATCTCAGCTCAACATGCAGTTACATTCCTCCAGCACATATGTATATATGTGTCCAGCATGTGAAATGGTGTCCATGACCTCGAATGCTTTATTTCAGGCTCTAAAGAAAGACAGGGACCAGGCTGTCTTCTTCACTATTCTGTCTTCAACACCTTGAACGGTGGGTTCAGTTTGTTTGGACAAGTTCTTAAATCACCCATTACTACCCCTATGACCCTGGGAAGGTTGTTTAACCTCTTCATACCTCAGTCTGCTTCTCTGTGAAATAAGGATAGAGTTGTTTTGTGACAACTGAGATTGGTCCCTGTACAACGCTTGGGATAGTTAGTCTGGCATATGCTACGTGCCCACTGAATGTTACCATTATGTAGGATTCTGAGATTCTTGCTTTTCTAATTGGAACCAGGATAGCCTCAGGAGGAGGCAACTCTCTCAGTCTGCTCTCCAGCTAAAGCCTCTGTTCACCTGGCTGCCATCACAGACATAAATAGCCAGGATGCAGGACTCAGAAAGGTGTGCACAGCCTGAGCTCTTTTAAGATCTTCATGGGCCCTGAGCCAGCTTACACTTGCAGCCCCTATTCCCCATCTAACATAGTCACCCACCTCTCCCCATAAATATAACTTTTGGCTATAAAAGAAAATTGAAAAAAAATTTTTTTCCATTTTGCCTTTGAAAAATTTTGGCCATTACTGATTTATTTAATTCATGATTGGCTATGATTTCTCACCAATCTTGATGCCTACCTGGGAAATCTAGCATCATGAGAAAACTGGAACATAAAAATTGTTATCAAATTTAATGAAATTTTTATGACTACTGAATTCAACAGTTAATGAAGTTGACATAATGTTGTGCTTTGCATTTAATTAAATATTTACTGATTAAAGTATTGGAGTTTTCTTCTCTGTATGGTGGAGCTAATAAAAACACTTTCAGGCCTCAAACTTTTTTTTGTAAGCTCCTAAGAGAACATAGAGACCCCCCCCCCCCCATTACTATGCCAATGATATCCAATGGACTGAAATGCCCAGAGGTAGGCCCATGCATAGGGAGATGCCAGGTGAATTTCTTAAGGGGCTGACCATCAGAAATGGAGGAAGGGGAGGGTGCAGGCATGTGACACCACAGCGGGCCTTCCCTGGATGTCCCAGCAAATGAACCTGGCCACAGAGCAGCCAGTCACTTCCAGGACTCTGAAAAGGACATCGAGGTGTTGTAGAAGCAAAGCTGTGACTCTGTGGCTTCTCTCTCCAGGCATCACCATCAGCACGCCCTGCCATTTCCCAGGGGATTCCATTCCTTATTATTGCCTCTAGTCCTTGCCCACATGTAAGGAGATTGTTAAGAGCTTGGGTGGTGGCAGCTGACACACTTGAATTTGAATTCCTGCTGTGCTACTTACTAAAGGGTGGCTTTGCACATGCTTAACTTCTCTGGCATTTCATTATCTGCAGAGTGGTAAAAACAATAGGGTCAGAGCGGAAGAGCTTTAAATAGGGAATTGCACATAAAGTTCTCAGCACAGTGCCTGGCACAGGGTGTTCCCACAATAAAAGATATCACTTATTGTTATTACTAGTTATTAATGTAAACATGGTAGCTGTGAGATCGGTATTTAAAATTAGGGGAAAGGAAGGCTGTAGGTGGTGGAGGAAAGGGATATGACTTGGCAGTGGTGGCCCAGTATGGTAGCAACGAAATCAGAATGTGGTTGGCCTCTGCTTCCTGCTTTGGCCTTTCTGCCAGACCCCTGTCATGACAGGTGCCCCAGGAATTCCTGGAGAGGCTCATGCAATCCCTCTCAACTAGAAGCTTGGTGTTCTGCTCTTTCTTCCATACCTTCCACGTCAGGACACTGGTCACCAATATGCACTCATGTAAGATTTATACTAGCTGACTGCTGAGATGATTTGAGGCAACTTTTGGATTACAAAGTAAAAATTACGGTATTGAAGAATAAAGCAATTTTTCTTTATTTTCAGGTACCTGAATTGGTCAGAATGCATAGAGGTAATGAGGTAATAAAACTGGGTAACCCTATTTGTCAGAGAAAGCAAAAATGGAAACATGTTGGGAGGCAGAATTTTTATTTTCGACAGCAGAAAATACACATCTTCATCTGCAGAGACAAAATGTTTCCTGGAAATAACCCCAAGCATGAATTTATCATGAGTCCTTGTATAAAGGACACTGAGTGACATAGTGGGCAATATATTCAATTCTGTTTTCATAAAGATAGAAATGCCATTAAGTTGGTCAGTTTCTCACATCAGGGTTCCCTGATGACAGAGAGCAAGCATAACATTAAATCATAACTCAGAGAAGGCATTTCTTTAAAGAACTCAGATAATGAAGTCTTGGAGAGACACCTTTGGGTCCATTCCACAAACATTGCTGAGCACTTGCTCATGCATGTATGCATCCATCCAGCAAAGATCTACTGAAAGCCCACCATGTACCAGGCACTCTGAATGGCACTAGTGAAGATTGCCTGTAAGAGCTGACACGTGGGTGGAGTTTTGGAGGACAACTAGGAGAACACTAGACACAGAGGAGTAGAAAAACATTCCAGGCAGAGGGAGCAGCATGTACAAGGGCCCAGTGGGAAGGGAGAGAAAAAGCACACTCATTTCGGGAGTGCAAGGGCCTCATTGGGATGGCTGGAGCATAAGGGGCGGGGAGCGGGGAGACAGGAGGCTAGGGAGCAGGCAGGGGTAGGTGACAGAGACTCTTGTATGGAGGGTCTAACAGGGAGTTTGGATTTCACTCTGTAGGCCATGGGGAAACATCCTGGGAAGGTAGGGGAGCTGTGAAATCAGATTAGTGCTAAAAGATAACTGGAGGTGAAGAAGAAGATACATTGACTAGGGAACAAGCAGAGGTGGGGCACTCACATGTGGCTGCTGTAAGAAACCCAGAAGAAAGACAATGGGGTCTTAGCTAGGATCTGGGAGATGTTGCGAATGCAGAATTTAGAGGACTCAGGATCTGTCTGGATGTCGGGGCTGAGTGAGAGTGCAGTCCAGGATGATCTCCCAGGTTTCTGGCTCAGGACTGGGTGGACATGGAGACTGTTTCCTGAGATGAGGGATAGAGCAGAGGTGACTTGTGGTGATGGTTTGGAAGCGGGTGAGTTCGGTTGTGAGCTGAGCGGACTGAGCAGAAGGTCCTGCAGGACATCCAAGAGGAGAGAATGCCAGACACACTACAGGTCCTAGGGACTTAGGAGACCTTCAGGAGAAGGTTTCTGCCACAGAGAACTCCCAGTCAGCGGGTGGGTGGGAGGAGGGACAGATGAGAAAGCCGACAATTAAAGAGATTGGAGAGTCGCAGAACAGTATGTACAGTATACTAGGCATACTGTATACCATGTAACAGAGTATAAAGAGTGTGTAGTGCCTTCCTCCCACAGGCGCATCCTGGGCTGCTGTAGGAACTGCAGATTCTTCACGCTGTGTCTACCCTCCTGCACCTGCCCACCACTTCCTTTGAGAAAAGTCCCATTTTTCACCTGCCTCTCTCCCCAGGATAAGCTAGGAGCCCTTCTCATTTCCATCATATCCTGTATTTTTCTTGGAGTAATTAATCAGATTTTACTGTTTAACTCTCTTCTCAACAAAAGATCAACCTCCTGAGGGCAGGGGCTGCTGGGAATGTCATCTTTTTCTTTTTATCTGCAACCGCAGCACCAGCAGGGAACCTGGCATGCAGATCAATGTTCTGTGGCATGAACAAATGAATGAGTAAGTGAGGAGTAAGTGAATGACTCACAGGATACTATAGAAAAAAACACAGAGGGGTGTATAAGGGCATTGGTAGCTGCTGTAACACCCCAATACTTCAGGGGCTTCATTCTGTTAAAGGTCTGTCCCTGCTTGGTTTCTTCCTCACAGTGATTTGGGATTCAAGCTTCCATCTTGTGGCATGGCCATCCTCTAGGAGCCCAAATGCTCTATAGCCAGCCAGCAGACGGAGTAAGGATGAGAAGATTTTATGGGTTAAGCCTTGAAGTGACACACACCACTTCTACTTACGTTCTTTTAACTCTTTTACCTAGAACTTTGTCCATGACTTCACCCACTACAAAGGGGACTAGAAAATGTACTTCTGGCTGGGCAATCACTTCTCAGTGACACTTCAGCATTATTGACATTTTTGGCCAAATAATTCTTTGGGCTGGAGGGGAGTTTCCCTGCATAGAGTAGGATGTTGTAACAGTATCCTTGGCCTCTACCTGCTGGATGTCAGTACTACCCTGCGGTTGTGACAACCTAAAATGTCTGCAGACATTGCCAAATGTCCCCTGGGGGGCAAAATTGCCTCTGGTTAAAAGCCATTGTTTTATATTAGGGAAAGGGAAGCATACATTTTTTCTGTTCTGCTACCTGTCCACACTGTAAGGACATCTGACCCAGCAAGGGGTATGTGTGTGTGTGCATGGGGGGCAGGCAGGGAAGGTGGTTAGGAAAGGCTACCTGGGAGCGGTGACACTGAGAAGAATGATGATTAGGAATCATTTACTCCACACAGTGAGAGAGGGAATGGTATTACAGTCAGAGGAAACAGCATGAGTAAAGGCACAAAGGCATAGGGGCATTGCTGATCGGAAGAACTTCAAGTAGAGATGATAGCCTGGAATAGCCCCTCTCCTGTGGATTATGGCCTCTGACAAGAAGAGGAAAAATCTGACCTCTTTTGCCACTGATGTGAGCTTTATTCCTTTCCTTGCTTCACAAATGGAGAATTTCCTGCAATAAATGTCAGAATGCAGTGGCCCAAACATTTGACAGCACTGGAGGAATGGTCTGGACTGTGGACCCTTCTCCCTCCTGGTTGTGGAGGCCCAAGGCCCCACTGCAGTTTGGTCTTTTCTTTCAGAAACTCTTCTGTTATCCTTCCTTGGGAAGCAGATCATTACCATCTCTACAGTGACAGCCTCCCTCTTGGGAAATGCCAGCTTCTGTCTAATCATGCTCATGATTTAAAATCCTTATGCTCCACTCAGACCCCAGGCTCTTCCTCTGAGCCCTCACCTTTGCTCTGTAGCCTTTCTCTACAGTCCTGCTTGCCCCTCTGCCTCTATTTCCGCCCTCACTGCTAGAGCCTCAAATTTGCTCTTTCTTGGCCTCAGAAGGCTCTTTTTAAATTTTCTTCTTGGGTCAGAAAGAAAATTTCAGAGCATCACTTTCAGTCTGCAGCCCCTACTTGAATCAGGCCAAGTTCTCCAGAGCATCAGGCCTTGTTTTCTCTCTAAAACAAACTCTGATTTTATCATCCCTATTCTTTCTCATAGCTCCAAGACCTTTTCTTTTAAAGCATCCTTAATTAATGACTTTATATAAATTTATTGTGTTTATTGCCTGCCTTCATCAAGCCAGGGACTGTTCACTTGGGTGTATGTTCATTATCTACCACAATGTCCGGCATGTAACTATGCTCAATCAGTATTTGTTGAGTAAATCTTCACCTTGTCAAGTCTTTATCCAGGTTTCAGGATCCAGCTAATATCCTACTTCCCTCCTTAAATTAGCCATTCCATCCCCCAGTCCAAGAAAAGCTCACTGTCTTGATGTGTCTCTGTAACATGCCCCTTCTGTAGTGGTGATTACCACTGCCTGACTGTATGGGGTGTGTATGGGCTTCCATCTGCCCCACATCCTCCCCAAATGGGCCACACACTGTGCATCTCGGCACTGCCCATAGCAAGGCTGACCCAGGGCCCAGAGCCCAGGAGGCCTCAGTAACTGTATGTGGACCCAGGTAAGTGAGAGAGAGGGATGGATGGTGGATGAATTGAGTAAATGGGCTATTTACAGGGCTAAAAAGCGTGCCCCTGCCCTCCACAGCCCCTACAGAGCTTGACAAACGTTCCTTTTGTCAGGAAGGGTTTGGGGGTAAACCTCAGCTTCAGGTTGCAGTCACAGAGCAAAGTACTGGGGCTGAGAAGAGGGTGGGGAAGTCCGATAGCTTGGAGCCCCAGAATTGCAGAGCAGCGCAGACTCTCTTTTTGTGGGCTCCAGGGAAGGGCTGAGCATCTCTGCCAGCCCGTCTCTGCAGAACCAGTCAGCAGGAGCGGGGAACGGTCCAAGCTTAGGAGCCAGGAGCCCACCCCAGGGAAAGCCTCGCCATCAGCTCCCCTCCCCTACCAAGGCCACCACCCACTCTTTGCACAGCCAGTCTCCCCCTTCTCTCCAGGGCTGGTGGAAGGCCTAGGCCAGTCGTGGCTGGCTGAGCCCTTTTGGGGGCTGGGCTTGGACAATGGGAAGTGAAAAGCCCCCTCCCGGCTGCCGTGGGGACATAAAGCAGGCCTTTCACTGTGGAGTTCTGGCTGCTTCATTTGGTTCTTGGCACTCAGCGAGGCAGCATCGGGAGGGGCGAGAAAGCAAGTGTGCTGGGGGTGGGGATGGGGCCAACGATTCTGAGGAAGCTCGCCAGTCCAGGGCCACCGGGCTGGCTCCCCAGCTGTGGGATGAGCTCATGCGGGGAGACCGGAACAACTTGGGGTGGGGGACGGAGGCAGGCATCAAGGAGATCGTGGTTTTGGGGAGCAAGTTTTTTGTGGGGAGCAAGGACAAGCAACCACACCACTGGGCCTGCCTGCCAGCCTCCCCACCCGAGGTCGGGCAGCCCCACAGCCCTTTCGATGCTTTTTCTGGGACATTCCCAGGCTCCGCCGACTGCAGGACACTGTCCCCTGGTCTTACAGATATCAGAGCTCCGGCTTGGCCAAACCCCCTAAGCCCTCAGCACAGCCTCTCTCGGGTGCCTCTGGCAAAGTGGGGCGGGGTGCTCAACGGCAAATACCTTTTCTCTGGGTGCGCCAGCTGCCGGCCCCCTACCCCCTGCCGCTGTCCCCCCCAGTTCTCCTTGCCCCCCTCCCGGACGCCTCTGACTTCCCACCACACATCTCTTCCCTCTCGCAGAGTTTGGCGTAGACCGCGAAGGAGCCATCGTGACTGCCTGAGGAGCCTAGGGGAGACCAGACAGAGACAGCGGCCGAATGGGGGTGGGGGATCGGGTAGGTTCCGACGCCGAGGCAGCAACGCTGACAGGGGAGAGGTTCATGCCATTGGGAGAAATTCGCCCTGTTTTGGGGCCGTGTCTGGGAGGGAGAGGTCCGGTTATTTTGAGGATAAATTGTACAAGTAACTCTTGCATCGTCCTCCTACCAATTCCTCCTGCGCCCCCTTGAACCTCCCACCCCCAACCCTCCAGCTCCCAGCGTCCACATGTACTCTTCCCTGCATCCTGAGATTTTGTCTTAGGGCCGGGGTAGGACAGTACAGGGCCAGATGACCCCCCACCCCTAATTCTTAACACTGGATCTACACAGACACCCTTCGCCTCGGACGGGCAGGAGGTTATTGCGAATGGGGCTTGTAAGCATCGCCCCTGGTTCTAGGTTCCAAGTTTAAAGCCACCACCCAAGATCTGGCCGTGAGAGCCTTGACTTGGGGAACCGCGTCCTTCTTTGGTTACCTTTTCCCCGACAGTATTCCTGTTTCCAAACGTGTAAGAGGCGTGTGTGTGTGCCTGGTGAGAGTGCGGGTGTGCCTGTACCACCGTGTGTTTGTGCGCGCGTGTGTGTATGGAGGGTGGATTAATGCGTGATCTTATAAATGGAAACGATGAACTTAAAAGAAACAGGTCAATTGTAAAACAAACAAGAATAAACAACCCTTTAGCTTTAATATGTGGTTTATCTGGAGGTGGAGGTGGCGCTGAAGAGGAACCCCTACACCCCAATATTTTTTCCTTTGCTGCGCCTCCACCCCCAGCATTGGCAGCGGCGGAGAAGCTGCTCCGGAGTGATTAATCCGGGGATAATTCACCCCCCTCCCCACCCCCCGGCGCGAACCCCGCGAAGCGGGATTGGAGCGAGTCATTTCCGAGAGCGCAGCGCGCCTCTCCCCGGCCGGGCGGACACTTGGTTTATTCCAGCCGCAGAAGCTCGGGCTCCCGCGTACCGGGATTTTTTTCCGAGCAGAAAAAAGCTCCAGAGCTCTCCTGACCTCCTTTCTCCTCGGCGGCGAGCGGAGCCTCTCCCTCGGCGCTGCCGGCCGCGCCATGCCGCGCTCGCGGGCACAGGAGCAGGGGCGCTGCGGCTGCCCCGCGGGGAGGGCTCTCGGTGAAGCCGGGAATTCGACGCTCGTGCCGGGCGCTGGGAGCCGCTGGGGCCGCCCGCCGCCGCCGCCAACGCCGCCGCCGCTGCTGTGGCTGCTGGGCTGGGGGCTGCTCAGCGCCTCGGCCGCCGCGGGTAAGTCCGGCCGCGCCCCACCCGAGCCCATCCATCCCCGACCCGGTCCTGTCCCTTCCCCCGTCCTCCCCCTAACCTTCCACCCTCCCAGTCGCCCACCCTCCTGCTCGTGCTCGCCTCAGCCTGCCCCCCATCCTCCCCCCCACCTCAACCGTGCCCTCACCTCCATCCCCTAATACCCCCAACCCCAGCCGCAACTTGGCCGGATCCGGCGGGTATGGGGATCTGGGAGACAGACATCCCCGCCCGGGGTTTCGGGGCTCCCGGACCGTGGCTTCAGTTTTTCCAGCCTCCGAGCCCCCAAGGTACCAGGCTTTTCCCCGATAAACTTTCCAGGAGCTTCCCCCGCCCCCAATGCTGGTTGGCACACCCGTCCGGGGCGCTGGGGAGAAATGGCGCGCCCCCTCCCCACTTCCGCGTCTGCAAGGTCTGCCCTTCCCTGCCCCCGCCCATTTTCTCGCGACTGAAGCCCGCGCCCCCGCCGGAGCCGCCCGGAGACTGCGGCCGCCACCCCCTCCCCAAGTGCCCTCCTTCTTCTGCTCACTGGGCTAGGAGGCGGGTCAGGTGGGCGCGCGCCCAGGGCGGGGGGTCCCGCGCTCGCTTTGCAGGAAGGCTCGGGTGTGGGGGCTCGAGGATGCTCAGAGACTGGAAGGCGGGGGCGGGGGCGGGGATTGGGCCCGCGGGCGGTGGAGGGAGTGTCGCCGCCAGGCTCCGCGCCGCCACATTCCCCCCGGTTCCCACTCCGCGCCAAAGTGCCCTTTCCCGCGCCCTGCTGCAGCCGAGCGCCGGGGCTGCGGCAGCGGCGGCGCGGGCGGCGGGATCAGCTACCGGCGTCTGAGTCGGGGAGAGGGACAGACCTGGAGGGTTGGGCGAGTCCCGAACTTCGCGGGTGTCGGTTGCAGTTTACAGGCTGAGGAAGGCTCGCGGACCTTCGAGAGAACCTAGTCCCCGACGGGGAGCACTCGACTCGTGCCCTCCCACTTTATCCCCTCCACCCCTCTGAGGCTCAGCTCTAGCTACAGCCTAGAAAGTTCCGTGTGCCGAGGTGGAGACGGGTCGCGCGGGTGATGCTGGGGGCCGCATTTTCAGTTAGCCTGGAGACTGACACCCACTGGGGGAGAAAACCTGGAACACCCGCTGCCCGGGCCTGGAGTGAGTACACCTCAGGCCTGCAGCCGTGTTGGTTTCTTTCTTTCTTTTTTTTTTTTTTTAACCACCGATTGAGCCTCTAAAGGCTTGGTTTCGGCTTCTCCAGCATCCCAGTGCTTCCTTCTTGGTAAGTGCGCCCCTTCCCTGGCGCGCTCTCTGGCCCGCTCTGGGATCCAGCATCTTGTGAGCCTGTTCCCGCAGACCGTGTCGCCAGCTCCTTAGCCGGAATGTTAGGGAGGGCGAACCAAGCCAGCCCCAGCTCTCCCATCCCTTCTTGCCCGGACTTTCTCAGGTCTTGCTGAGAGTCATAGCCACCGACACCCAGAGAGGGGCGCCCGCGGTGCGCGCGCCCTGGAGCTCCGGCCTCGAGCACTCCCACACCCACTGGGTGGCTGCGCTGTTCTCAACGACGCCGCTGGTTGCCCAGACTTGCCACGTGGGAGGTGGAGGAACCTTTGTAACCGGCTGTCGGGCCTCTTGGACGTTTGCTCAGGTGTGGCCCCTGTTGTGGTCTGGGGAGATTTCCCAACTGTTTTTTTGTTCAGATTTGTCCCCGCCCCCTGGGCATGTCATGCCCCTGGGGAAGGAAAAAGGCCGACTCACCGAAGCTTGCTGCCGCTTAGCGGGGCTGGAATCCTGCCTTGTAGAGTGCCACTGGCCGGCTGCTCTTCGGTCAGGAGAGAAGTTGGGGCGGTGGTGGCACAAGGTCTGGCAGAGGGGTACTGCTCTCTGGCAGGGCCGCTCTGGCTTCCAGAACTACCAGTGCATTTCTTTTTAAATCTTTCCCACAATTGGATGTGCTGTTTGGCCTTGCAAGCAGCAGAGATTTGGAAATGGACTTGGTGACCGATGATCACAGATTTGGCGCATTAGAGGGGGAAGCACGTGCATTTTGAGTTCTCTTCACACTGTTGACTTTAAAACATGCTCAGGACTGAACGTCTCCTTTCATTGGCCCAGTAATGACTGGATAAAATGAATATGAGGATTGGAAAGGGAGAGAGCCTTGTCAGCCAGCTTTGCCTTCGACGTGTGCCCTGCCTCACACTCCCCCCCCCCCCCCAGCCTCCTCAGAGGCCTCCCATCAATTACCTCTTCTCTTTACTATGGATTAATCACTCTCCTTTCTTATATGTTTCCATTTGGCCTATAAACAGCTTAATCTTCAACATAATACAAGCTAACCAGATTTCTTGGACCAGCTGACCTTTTAGCTACCATCCCTTCTCTCTTTCTCGTTTACAAGTCAGCTCCCTTCAAAGGAGCCTTCAATTTTCTCTGTTACCATTCATTCCCTGCACTCTGTCTCCAGGACTGGAACTCTCCAGGAAGGATCACCAATGACCACCCTAATTGACAAATCCATTGTACTTTATCGTCCTTTACTGCTTGTGACTTTGAACACTTTGGGATATCTTGCTTAAATTTCTTCTCTTTGGTCTTCTGGGACACTGTGCTTTGCTGTGTTCTATTATCTCTTGGCTGTTCCTTCTTAATCTTTCATGGCAACACTTACCCCCTCGTAAGTATGGATTCTGCAGTGTTCTCTATTCTTGTGCTTTCTTTCAGGATTCCCTGTGCAGGCTGGTGGTACCTGCAGCCTCCCAGTTACCCAGCCCAGAGACCTTAGCATTGACCTCAACTCCTTCCTTATCAGGAGGCCATCAAGCTGTCAATTTCACACCCTCAGTTGTTCTGGAATCTAGCTACTTTTGTCTGGATTCAGAGGCCCTGAGCACTGAAAAGGTGTAATGATTTTCCCCATGTCAACCACTTTGTTCCTTTAAAAAAACCAAACCCACTTCTTTGCTTTAAAAACACCAAATAATAAATTATTTTAAATTGTCCCTGCTTTGCTTGCTTCCTAAGTGCTTATTTTCAGAGGCCTCTTGTTGGCGGGAGCACTGGCCATACCCAGCGTTTGAAGACAATACTAATTGAATTGTATTCAAAGTATTTATTTCTCTGCCTCATGTGTCGAACAGTGAGCTTCCCAAAGGCAGGGATAGTGCTTTATTTCTCTTGCTATCCCCAGCACCCAGCTAAGGACCTGGCATTAGAAATGGTGCCTGGTAGATGGTTGCTAAATCAGAGGATGATTTTTAATTTTTCTTTCCCCATGGACAGTTTTCTAGGGACTGATAAGGCTAAATCAAGAGTTTTAGGGGTCAAGGAAGCCTGAGATGACAGACACCTGGTCCCAGTTGCTTTCCATCAGAACTAAGTGTCACAGATTGGCAACATGAGCCCTTAATTTACAGTTTCCCCCACTTCCCAAAGTAAGGGCATTTAATTGCTTAGTCAACAATGCATGGATTCCAATTTTCCATTTGCAGTTGAGCTGTGGGTTTATGGTTTAAAAATAATGAAAGCTGACTAGAGCACCCTGTGTTGACCATATCTTGGGCTGGTGAGTGTGTGGCTTTGTTGAAGGTGAGGCTAGAATCATGTGCAAGGGGACTGGAGAACCAGATGGGACACTGCAAGGTTTGGGTTTGTCCAGAAGAGTCCAGCAAGTGGCTTCAGCAGCATCACGTTAACTCGTGTCTGATCTACTTCTGTTTACTCATCACTGTCACAATAGCAGCATTAGGGGAATCCAGTTGCTCAGCAGGGCCAGGTGTTCCTTGTTGGAAAACTAGTTGACCTTCAGACTTCTGTAAGGCTCAGGGTTCCCCACCTGCAAAGGGACAGGTCATTCCTGCATTGTAGGAAGGATTAGAAATCAGAAGTTAGAGGAATCAGGCCCAGCACATACCCACCTCATCGAATGTGCCCACTAAGTGGGGCTGAAACAGGTGCACTGAGGTCAGAGGACTCAGGCAGGAGGTCCGTGTGCCCTCTCCATTTCCTCTCCCACCCACTGTACTCAGCCGTCTGGGTACCCAAGGGAACACTAATAACAGATGCTCACTGAGTCCCCACCATGTGCTGGCACTGTCCCCAGCACTTGCACATATTAACCCTCATGGTATCCCGGTGTGTTTGGCAATATTATATCCCTGCTTTATGCACAAAGAAATAGGTTCAGAGAGAACACACAACTTATCCACATAACAAGTCAATGACCAAGACAGGATTTAAACCTAGTTTGCCTGACTCCAAATCCCTTACTCATACCACACTGTTCTCTAACTTTTGAGGAGAGCCAGCTGGTGCTGCACCCCCAGAATCCTTCTCCCATGTGGCCTGCCCTTGCCACTGGGCTGTCCCCTTCATAATACTGTACTGCTTTTGGCTCTTGAGGCCTGAGGCTCAAACTTCCAACCACTCAAGCAGCCACAGTTCGTCCAGTTCCCCCACCGCTCCTGGGGTTGGGGGCAACCGCAAAGTCATCCTTGGTTTGCGTCTAGTCCCAGACACCCAGGTTGACTAAGCTCTGTGCTGTGGGCTCCCACAACTCCCTCAGTTCCTGTGGTGAAACTCATCAGGACATACTGCAATGTCTTATTTGATGAGGTGATGTCTGTGTTTATTCCCTAAAGACAGAATTGTAGCCCAAATCACAGCACCTACCAGACACTCAGTAAACACCTGTTGAGAGGATCACAGACAGGGTCTCTGGAAGCCAAGTCTCCTTTCCCCTCAGGCTGCCCTTTTGGACATTCCCAAAGCACCAGGGTGGAGGTGTGGGAAGGGGTGAAGGGGTGTCCCCAAGTGGGAGGCAGCCCAGGCCCTTCTGCATACTAATAATGATGGCTCTTCTTTATTAAGTGCTGGTTAAATGTCTTATAGACATTAATGTTCAATTCTCACAACAATCCAGGCACTAGAATATCGTATGGGAAGAGAATGAACTCAGAAATTAAGCAATTTGGCCAAGATTTTAGAGCAGATAGGTAAAGGAGGCAAGACTGAAACTAAGGGCTACCTGACTCCAGGGCCCAACCTCTGAATTCATGGAAAGCATTTGTCGTAGTGCTGAATCCGTCAGCATTCAGTATATGTTAGATGCTACAACTGCTGCTTTCTGCACGAGCTTCTCAGAATACAAGAGAAACACGGAACACGATGCCACTAAGGTGCCACTGTATACATCAGCAAAAGTCTTTCTTTTTTGCTGCTCCCACTGAAGGCACACCTCTTAGAACGTGGCCAACTCACCCAACCCATCGACCCATGTGGCCACTTCTCTTCCTAGGGGGATAGAGGGGGAGGACCCTCTAGTTGCCCTTGGGGATGGAGAATGCCAGTGACACTGCCCTCCTTGGGTTTCCCTCCAGTGGGATATGGCCTCCCAACCTTCCTCTCTGCCAGCTGCAGAGGTTTTCCAGGACAACAGGACCATCTGGGTGAACCTGCAAGTGGAGGATTATTTCAGAGTCACTGGCTTTGAATAGAACTTGGCTCTCCATTGGATCTCCAGAAGGCAAAGGGTAGGCTGTGCAATGTGGAAGTTGGCTCAACTTAAAAATGATGGTGTAGTTCTTAGATCTTTCTCTTGGCTCTTATAAGTTAAGAGTAACAAAGAAAACTCATATTCATTTTCTTTATGGACTCTTGAGAGTTCAACCCCCTGGACTGGACTACCTTTAAAGATGTGATTCTGTATCTTCTCTTCTCCCACTCAAATACACACTTAGCTCTTAAATCTTTTGGGGAGAGTGAGACCCTCTGGTTTTCTCATGTAGCTTCATGTAACATGAAGAGTGGCCATGCCTCTGTATACAATGACGAATGAGAACTTGGGCCAAGCAGGGAATGAGAGGGGAAGGAATGTAATGGAATATGATGGGGTGCGATTGGAGAAATAGGGTAATTTGAGATAAACTGAGATCAAGTAGAAAGGAGTGAGTTGGGGTGGGATCAAGAGTGGATTGGGATGTATTGGGATGGATGATAGAATAGAATGAAATAGGATTGAGTGAAATATGGTGGTCTGGGGTGGGATTGAGGGGGTGAATGATAGAGTGCTTAGGGGATTGACTGGGATAGGATGGTGTGGGTAGGGAAGAAATGGGTCAGAATGGATTGGGATGGGATGAGGTAGGATGGGATGGTGGAGTTCAGGTGGAATGGGGCACTTGGGGTATGGCAGAGTGGAGGTGAATGGGTCATGGTGCAATGAGGTGAGATGGTATGAATCAGGATGTATTGGGGTGCTTTGGCTCTGGTGAATTGGGAATAGGACCCTGGGAGATGTGGTGGGATTATGTAGTCAATTGAGTGGGAGCTCTGAGGAAATGGGAAATGAGGGAAGGCACCAGAAACAACTTAATCTGCTTTACGTTATTGTAGCATTTTCCTCTTCTCCCTGGAACAGTGTCTAAGTTGCCTGAACTGTGAATTTCTGACAGATAGAAAGTCCCTGTCAGCCCTCGCCTCCTCAGTGGCACGGGTCCCGACATGGTGCAGGCTCCACTGTCCTGCTATCAAGGATCATTCTTCAGGCACAAATTGGGAATCCTATGTGGCCATCACCATGAACCCTATTAGAGAAATATGCCAGGAGCTCTACTAGTGCAGCCTATGTCAAGCCCAACATGTTCATGCTAAAGCTAGCGGGGTGGCTGTACCCCCAGAAAGCAAAGTCCTGGATGGTGTAGGGGTTCACCTCTGTGGACCTCCTCTTTTGGGAGTCTACCTACTGGAAACTGTCTTTTACTTTCTACCTATTTGTTTCTGTATTGCCAGAAAATCTTGAATGGAATTGATCTCTGAGAGGATATCAGTCCTATCCTTGAAGGTCATCATTATAAGGAACTCTTGTGATACTAGAAATAATGTATGGATAGTTAAATTACTGAGAGCACCAAGATAACTTAGAAATTTATTTGAGAATCTCCCATGTGGTCTCAAGCAGAAAATACGGGCTCATATTCTGGCACAAATAGCCTCCCTCCCTGCCAATGTCTAATTTATACTCAATTAAGTGCAATTATAATACAGAAACCTCATAAAAAAATTATGTGTCCATCTTTTAGGTTTTCAAATAGGAAATAGAGTAAATTCCATTATTAAGTGGCTACATCTATTTATTGAATGAAAGTAAGTGAGTGTGACGGTTGTAGCTTTAAAGGGAGAAAGTGGAGACTTTGAAATTTAGCCCATTTGAGATACAAGTGTATTATCAGAGAATACACAGGCATTTTGTGCGGAGTGATTGATGGCTTTTTCTGGGATGAGCAAGTGTGGTAGAGTCGACTCGGGCCTCAGGAGCTTTGTCTGTGGGTTACTGCCTGGCTTTCCACCCTAGCCTGAGTCTCACTTACCACCTACTGACCCTCTTTGTTTCCTCCGTCGCCATTTCAGGGCTGGGGATCAGGTATGGAGAAAGGCCCAGAGAGTGGGTGAGGGTTGGGCGAGGTTTGGGCTTCTGGCACATTGCTTGGTGCAGAGGAAGTAGTGAAAAATCTAACAATTTATTTTCATTCTGGGTGAAAATGTTCCTATTATGAAAACAGCCACCTCAAGAATGGCATGCCCTCCTCTCAGGGACCTGTGTGGCCCTGCCCTCCTGGATCCTGTCATTTGTGTAGCCCCAAAAGGGTTGACCCACAGCAGCTCCACGGCTGGGTGGAAGACTTTCTGATATATTTGATATATGTCTTGAAATTCGGCTTGAGAGTCAGGAAACTAGTCTTCCAGCCTAGGTTGTGTCACTACAATTAATGTGACTACGAGGGAGTGAGTTCATCTTCCTGGGCCTCCATTTGCTTATCTTAAAATGGGGATGATGTTACTCACTATGTCTATGTAATGCTGGGCTTGGAAGCTCTCTAATCCACAAAACGGAAAGGATCCAGAGATATTGGAGTACGTGGCTCATCAAAGCCCCATCCAATGGGAGATCCTGCCCAGTGGCCAGGCTGGCTTGGCTTTCCAGGGACGTGGAGCTGACTACTTCTGCAGGCAGCCTTGCCTGGCTGTGCTTCAAGGTGCAGGGTAGTGAGTGAAGGCGGGTGGAGTTGCTGAGCGTCCTGGTCCTCATCCATTTTTACCCCTGATCTATTTTATCCGTTTGTGACCTGATGGCTGCTCCTGAGAACTTGAAAGGGAGGACGCACCCAAATCCCACTCCTGCCCATCAAACATCTGGCGCAGCTTCCTCCCAACCCCACCACCTACCCTGGGCAGTGTCACTGTGAGCTCAGTCTGGGAGAGGTGACTGCTCAGGCTTCACTCTGACTACACATCCACCTAGGGGACAAGACCGGCATTGAGGCCTTTTAACTCTAGCAAGATGAAATTCTCTATGTTCAGGGACCACTGGGACTCAGGTCTACTGTGACATTTTCTTCTAAGAAACATGGAAAGAGGGCAGTCTTACAAGGTTAGTTTCCTTGAGTCATGTGCAAGACAGTTTTTTTCTTCTTTTTGTTTTTGAGCCCAGGTGCATAATGTTGAGTAGATTCTGCCCTCAGACCCTAACACTTGATGATCATGTGTCTATGCAAGTCTCTTCTCTTGTTTCATTTGAAATTTTTTCCTCCTTTTATCCCCAATCCCAAGGCATTATTGCCTTCTTCCAGCAGTAATGTATTCCTCCGATAGTTGATGTTTGTCTTGAAATATGCATGGATCCTTATAAAGTAGGGTTGTTTTGTGTGCATATGTATTCTTAATTTACATAAATGACAGTGAACTTATACATTTCATCCAGTGTTTTACTTTATTTACTCAACCTTGCATTTAAAAGATCTAGCCCTGCTCGTGTATTTCCAGACCATGGTTTCTAACCCCCATATTGCATTATGAGTTGTGCATCTATCACATTCTATGTACCCATTCCCTGGGCATAGACCCCTGGCTTGTCTGTATCTCCTCCCAGCCACACATAAAATTCTGAAGAACATCCTTGTCCATGCTCTCTTGGGAACCTGTGTGAGAATAATTCTAGGCCTCATATAGGAAGACTGGGATCCTTGAGTTAATGTGTTAATTGCCAGTGTTCTGCCATAATATTTACCAGAAAAGTTAAGCCAAGACACATTTACACCAAGAGTGGACAAGAGTTTCTGTCTCCTCATGTTATCACCCACACTTAATATTATGCACCTTTCTAATTTTGCCATTCTGAATTTGCATTTCTCTGATTAGGAGTAAGTTTGACTATGTCTCTTATGTACTTGTTAGCAGTTTGAGCTTCTCTTTTTGTGAATTGCCTGTTCATATTCTTTGCCTGTTTTTAAATTGGACTTCCAGTCTTAATTTAGAACATTTTTTTGGACTTGCAGAAGTTACTTTTATATTCCAGATATTGCCCTTTTGTCAGTTTTAGAGGTTGCAAGTTAACTTCTCCCAATCTTCCTTCTGTCTGTTTTGTTTATGGTGCCTTTCTTTGGAGAGAAATGCTTCATTTTCATGTAGTCCGATCCCTCAATGTTTTGCAAAAGAAAGAAGTTGAGACATACGGGGGTATTGATGATCTAGGGGCAGGGCAGGCTTCCAGGTCCACCTGGGTCTACCCTCTTGCAGGGCCTCTCTGTATGGAAGGCTTTGAGGAGTTCCAGAGCCTTCCTGCCCATATGGGGCTCCTAAATCCTACGGGAGGTCTGTGTTTTGGCTCAAGGCCCTGTGTTATCTGTTAAAGTACAAATTAATTACTTGATGGGTGCCACTCTTAGAGAATGTGAAGGATTACTCAGTCCTTCAGCAAGGCATTGACTGTGGATCTGTGCTGTGCCTGAGCTCTCAGATGGACTGGGGACATAAATGAATTTCACAGACAAGGGTACATAAGAGAGGCAACTACACCCACATTCACAGCAGCATTATCCATAATATCCAGAAGATGAAAGCAACCCAAGTGTCCATTGATGGATGAATGTGTGTATATACAGGCATAGGCCTACCACAGAATATTACTGAACCTTAAAAAGAAAGGGAATGCTACATGCTACAACATGGATGAACTTTGAAGACATTATGCTAAGTGAAATACATCAGTCACAGAAGGACAAATATTGTATGATTCCACTTATATGGGTTACCTGGAGTAGACCAATACAGAGACAGAAAGTAGAATGGGGGTTGCCAGGAGCTGGGGGAGAGGGGGGCGGATGTGCCTGTTATTGTTTCGTGGGTACAGTTTTAGTTTTGCTAGATGGAAAAGTTCTGGAGATGGATGGAGAGGATAGTAGCACAATAGTGTGGATGTACGTAACACCACTGAACTGTACCCTTAACAATGGTTAATGTAGTAAACTTTATGTTCTATATATTTTGCCACAGTTAGAAAAAAAAGGGGGTGGTTATCCAGATCTAGGGGTCAGAGAAGGTTCCTAGAGCAAGTGATGTTTCAGCAGAGACCTGGAGGATAGATAGCAAAGAGCAGGTCAAGAGGGCAGGAGGACAGTATTCCAGCGGTGGAAAGGATCTGCATAGGCTCCTGGTTGAGTGGAAGGAAGGCATGGCCAAGGTCTGGAAGAAGTTCAGTGTGACATGAAGGTCTCTAACAGAACAAGGGTGATGAGTCTGGAGGGTGGGGAGCCAGGCCGTGGCCCGAGTCGGCTGGCCGTGGCCCGAGTGGGCTGGCGCAGGTCTCTGAAGGACTGAGGTCATGGTGAGGGCTGGGTGTGGGCCAGGGCACCCCTGGGGAAGGCAATCTTGGTGTGGGACTTGGAGCCCCAGGAGGGGTTGGCAAGGAGGGAGTCAGGGAATCCTTTTCCTTGAGTTTCTTCTCCCCTGTTCCCACCTTCCCAGAGGGTCAGCCTCTGATGGGGCTGTCAGAGTCCATGAAACCCAGTCCATAAATTGTGGATGTCAGTCACGGTTTTGCTAATCCTGCTTCGGTGAGAACATCATACAACTTTCATCAGAAAGAAAATAAAAATAGGAAATCTACCTAATCAGGAATGATACAGCAGGCCATCTCAAATGCTTTCGGGTGGGGAGACTTGTTCTATCTATTCTACGGTGTCCCCATCCTGTGTGCCCTCAACATGCTGGTCACTCTGCCTCTCTCCTTCCCCTCTTACCTCCTTGCTTATCCCTCTCTCCATTCCTTTTCTGTTCCGTCCTCTTTCTCAGTCCTGTTACTTTCTTTACACCAGGGCTCTCCAGCCACACTGTGGAATCATCCTCCTCCCCACTCCTAGACTTACCCCCAATTTCAGCCTGTTCCTGCCCTTTGACCTTGTTTTCTCCACCTCTACCTCACCTAGGACCTGCCCTCTCTAGGGCCTTTCCTTTAGCCAGGCTTCAGCCCAGCAGTGTTGTCAACAGGAGAGTTTTTAAGGCCTCTAGCAGCTCCCATCTGCTTAGGACCAGTGGGCTGGATCATTTGAACGTTCACTGAGTCCTGGGGGCAGTGGTCCCAGCTGGGGGTCACGGATACAAACAGTTATAAGCTCATAAAGGTCCAGGGAACTCTAAGATAATAGAGGAAGGGTGTGGGTGGCAGGGCAGGCTTTACCCAGAGGTGCAAGCAGGCTGTCGATGAGTGAGCAGACCTTTGTTGGGGTAGGAGGCCCTGGACAAAAGTTTAAAGCAGCAAGCTGCATCTAGGAGTGTCAGGGTTGCATCCCCACCCCACCCCCAACACGTGCACAGATCACCATTATCTTAGTTGTGGAAGCTGGAAGCTGTCTTTTATGGAACTCTGGGCCTGTGCTGGGCGTCGTGCATTCCTCACCTTAAACCTTCCTACACGCTGAGGAGCATGTGCCTAAGGAATCAGTTATTTCGCTGTTGAGGGAACTGAGATTTAAGGAGATTAAGTTACTTGCCCAAGGCCACACAGGGAGGAGGAGAGAGAGGCTGAATGTAAACCTAGTCTAATTCTAGGGCACACAGTCTTAACAGTTTCTGTACTCAGGTTTCTCAGTTACAAATGTAGGTTCCCAGGCCCTCCCCGATCTGTTGAATCTGAGTATCTAGGAGCAGGGTGTGCAATCTACATCTCTAACGAGTTCCTGTTATTATTACTATTTTTATGCACATTAAGTCTGTTTGGGAACCTTTTGGGTGTACAGGTCTGAGGGTGGAGCTCCAAGGAGCTCACTTTGTTCCGACCCTGGTCTTGACAGCACCCAAAAATGAACAGAGGGAAGGCTTTCTTCTCCCTCCACCCACTCCTATATCTCAGCCCCACCCTGGTGGAGCCCAGGACCTGTTTCCAGAGGCTGTAGCACCCCAGAGGTGACCAGATGTATGCACTTGAAATTAGGTACCCCCCAAGAAGAGACATGGGAAGCACGCTAGCCCTGCAGGCATCCATTAGCATTTCTAAACTGCTTAACACACTTAACAAAGGTCTGCTGGTAAGGGCTGGCTTGACAGCTTGAGCTACTGAATCACCAAGTCCTTCCAGCAACCCCTCATTTGTTAGGTGAGAAATCAGGGCGCTCAGGGGAGTCTTATCCTCAACTTCCTCCGTGTACTAATTCCCATTATTCTAGATTTAATACTTGCTGAAGAGCAGACACAAAGCACCAAAATGCCATTTTCCTCAGGACTATTGGTGAGAGGCAGCTGCATTTTAGGACAGGCACTGAAGGCAGGTTAAGGCAGGATCAGTCAGGTGGGGTCAGGGCAGGCTGGAGCTCCTGTGGGTGGGGCCAAGCAAGGAGTCCAGGTTCCAGCCCTTGCTTTTTCCCGGCTGGAACCGGATGCAGCCCCCAGGAGAGGGGCCCTAGCCCAGGGGAGGGTCATTTAGAGTCTGTAGTGAGGAGCCAGGGACTCAGTAGGGAAACCGAGGCAAAAGGCCAGTTATGCAAATGATGCTAAGGCAGGAAGTACGGAGACACTAGGAGGCCCAGGGATGGCATTTATTCATTCATTCATTCAGCCAAACATTTACAGGGTTGCAGGAAGTGAAGTAGGAACTATAAGTGAGTGCCCTGGGGGAGAAGATTTTGATGATGAGATGAATATGAGAAACACTAGGCCCTTGGTTTCTAGTGTCTGGTCCAAGGGCCTTCCTGGAAACTTCTCAGAGACGCAGCCTCTTAGCCTGCACCTGTTGAATCAGAATCTGCATTTTAGCAAGATCCCAGGTGATTTCCTGTGCCTGAGAGAGTCTGAGAAGCACTAGGGGATGCATGTTTTCAGCACAGATTTTGTCGTCGGGCCGACCCAGGGCAGATCCTGGTTTGAGTTCTCTCTGGGCCTCAGCGGCCACATTAGTAGAATGAGGCAAGATGCCTGACTTCACAGTTGTGCATGTAAAGATCCATGTGTGCAAAGTGCCTGGCTCTGAGCATACAGCTCTCCTGCCCCCTTTTCTACATAAGTTGGTGCCCCATTGACAAGGCCTTGAGGTCTTCTATTTACCCCCGTGTCCTTAACACCTAAGACTGTGCCTGGAGTGTGGTAGATGCTCACTTTGCATTTGTTGAGTGAATGAATGCTCATCAAGTGATTGTCGGGTCAAACTGGACACCCTGGAAGCTGCTTTCTGGTTCACAGTGAACCTTTCCTTTCCTTTTCTGTTGCTGCACCAGAATATGGCAGATTTCTCAAGGTGAAGGATTGCTGAGAGGCTGGGGCAAGGGGGTGGTCGAAATTTTTGATACAGAGGAAAGAGTTGCTCTGTATCAGCCTGTATTCCAGGAAGATTTCCTTGTTGCTGGAATCTTTGAATTGAGAGCTATTATTAAAGCATTTTGAGAGGTGTTAGGCATGAGCACTTTGGTGAAAAAGGAGCTGGTCAGTCTAGAGAGATCAGGGTCAGGTAGGGTGATAAAGGGTAGATCTGTGAGTATCTGGACCCACCCAGTGTGCACAGGCCTCAGACTTTGAACCCAGAAGTTAATCTGACCCCACTTTGCTCCTTTCTTTCCTCTTCATCCAGCCCCTCTTAGCCTCTCCTACTCAGCTCAATCCCTGCCCTACCCTGCCCCCGGCTCTGTGCCACTCTGAACCACAGGCTCCGTCTGGGGACCATTCTCATCTCTGGGGCAGCCTCAGCCACTCACTCTTCCTGAACGACCTTGTTTCCTGCATCACGGGAAAATGGGCACTAAAGGAGACAGAGCATGGACCTTGCCTCTGAATTTGGGTAGAGGGGCACCGAGGATGCTGTGCCCGTACAGCCCAGAGTGCCCCTGCCCCCCTTTTCCCGAACCCTACCACCCCTTGTTTCCTTCCCTTTTTTTAGCCCCTAAACACACTTTGCTTTCATCCTAAAACAACACTAAGCAACACCCCTTCCTTACCTCTGCACGCCCTTTTGGCTGTCACCCCATCTGTCTCCTTCCCCTCCCAGCCATGCTTCCTGGCAGGCCGCCTGCCAGTTCATTTCTCAGTGCCTGTCACCTGGCTGGCTCCCTCCCATGCCACAGGAAGGGCTCCAGCCCAGGGTGCCACAGGACTTCCTATTTCCCTATCTAAGCATCCCTCTTGGCTTCTAGACCTTTCTCAGTCTGGCCACAGCCTGCCTCTTGACCTTGCATCTGCCCTTTTCCCTCTTCAGCATCTGGCCCTGCTCATTAGTCCCTCCCACTTAAAGCTGGCTTTCATACGGGTGCCCCCAGGTCTTTGGCCTTAGCCCTCCTCTCTTTTTATTCTCCATTTCATTGTGTTGTGTGGCTTGAAGGACATGCTCCGAATGCTGATAATCTCCATGTTCCCGCTTACGTCTCCAGTGAAGACCTTGCCCGTGAACTGATGCACACAGACCACCTAGATTGTCCACAGCCCCACACTGAGCATGCCACAAACTAAATTCTTCCTTTCCATTGTCACCTGTATCATGTCCCCACCTCTGGCGGTTTTCCCATCCCAAGCGCTTCTGTGTCCTGCCTTCCTCAGCTGCCTCACTAGCGTTTCATCTAACCAAACTGAAAGTCTGGGACTCATCCTAGAATTCCATTCCCTCTCACTGGTCAGATCTTGCAGACTGTACCTCCCAAACAGCTTGCAGGCCTTCCCACATCCTGCTCGTGCTGCCCTGGCCCAGTCCTCGTTCTTTGCTCTGGGACATGTGGGACCCAGCACTCTGGTGATAGCAATGGTGACACTGTGGTTTCCCACCTCCGGTCTCACTTTCTCCAGTTGGTGGTGCAGGTGTGGGTCCGAGAGACACAGGGGAGTGGCTTTACTCTCTGGGATGGGAGGGAAGGACAAGACAAGGAGAAGTGGCAAAGACCCGGAGGCTCTTAGGATAAGGCTGAGCTTTGGAAGGGGTTTCAGCTGATAGGCCACTAACTCCTGTCCCTAACACCCCCTCCCTTCTGGGTTTCTGACTGATGGGGTGTAAGGACAAAGAATGCTACTTGAGTGGAAGGGAAAGTACTGATTCATTTATTAATAGCGGGCATGTGTCTGATACCCATCAAACCACAGGCCTTTTGGTAAAACATATTGGAGAACACGCCTCAGGCCAGAGCCCAGTGGGGCTTTCCATCTCCCACCATGAGTATAAATCTTGGGAACTGAGCACTCAGGAGCATCTGTAGAATTAGGGCTGGGGTGGGGTCTGCAGAGCACACTTGGGGTCCCCTGTCCCAGCCAGCTCTTGGCATGAGAGTGATGGGCTTACTCTAGCCACCCCACGAGTTCTAGGTAGGATGGGGCATCTGGTGCATACGCTTTGTCGTTCAGTGCTGTGATCCTGCCCATGGGTAAAACATGGCTCAGTGAGGGGTAAGGAAGGAGGGGGCAGGTGGCAAAACTGCGTTCTGAGCCGTCCCTAGCATGGGGGGTAGGAAGGTCCCCTTGCTCTGGGTGCAGACTGCCATGGCAGACAGGGGGAGGCAAGCCCCCCAAGGGTCTCTCCCTCCCTCAACAGCCCAACTTTGTTATGGCCATGTCCTCTTGTTCACTGAGTTCCTCCCAAGAAACTTGTATTTCAAAGCACTCTTTCCACCAGACTGCATTTATTAAGAGGTGCATGGATCCTTTTCTCCATTTTTGTTCCTAAAGGACCTATGCAACCGCCAAGTGTTTTCAGATCTGTTGGCGCTGCTGAGTTCTCTCCCCGAATCCCTCCCACCCCACAGTAGTGAGAGGGAGACTCTGCCAGGGGGCCCAAACGCGTTCACTGGAGTTCCCCGCTTCCTTCAGATCTGCCCCAGACTGAGAAGGGCAAAGCTGCCCCAGTGTGTGGAAGCACATACGCAGCCCCTCCTTTCTACCTTTTGGCCCTTCTGCTCCAGAGCCCCAGCCCTCGTCCTCCTTCTTGGGGCCTTGGCCTTCCTTTATCCCCCAGATACTGTCTGAGGTGAGGCTATAAGATGTTCACTTTCCTAATAGGGTGGTTCTGATCTTTGGCCCTGAGGAAAGGCATTTTCCTGGGACTCATTCTTCTTTCCTGTGTCTAAGGCTGAGACTAGCTCCTTTCATTCCTCCAGAGGCACCTCACTGCAGTTTCCCCTTTCAAAGTGGCAGATAGTCCTGCCAAGGGGTTGATGTTTTCTTGTGCAGTAAACAAGGGGTTGGGGAAACCAACATCCCTTAATTGTCAAGCTTGTGGAGTCCCCGGAGGGCCACGGCTCTGTCCCACCCATCAGAAGGGACAAAGGGCGGTGTGATCTCACTGACTGGGAGTCATTCCAGCCTGAAGCAGACACTTGGCATTCATTTGGTCTTGTGCATTTTGATCGTGGATAAAGGCAGTTTCTGTTAGACTCTTTGAAATATTGAAAATAGCTCACAAATTCGCATTACTGCCTTGGAAGACCCATAGGGTAGGGAACACCGATCTTATCCAGTCCCTCTTCTGCATCCTCCCCACCATGCCTTTCTTTCCCACTCAAGTTTGGAACCAACTGAGTGAGAAACACAAGAGGAGTCAAATGGAGAGGCCAGAGTGTCAGCTTCATTACCGAGAAAACTGGTTGGAGAAGGTGGCTTTGGATATGTGGCCAAATTGGCGTGGCAATGCATCATTCTTGAATGGGAGAGACTTACCCATCCATTCACAGGCACTAGGGGATAACCTCGGGCCTCCCTCACAGGGGCCAGGCCCACTGGACAGGAGGTGCCAGGCTGGGGTGGGGTGGAACTGAGCTGAATGTGCCAAGTTCTTCCCCCAAACTCATTCTTTAGACAAGACACAGCCCCCCTACCACCCAGCATGAGGGGAGAGTGAGGCGTCAGAGACTGGGAACACGTACGTGTGCCTGCAGGACTGCCCTCTGGGGCATGCAGTGGGAGCTCTCCCCCTCTGTGGAGACAGGAATGGGGCACAGTGCTCCCCTACACGGCTGCAGTGGATCTGGGCCTCAGAAGGTCGGCATCACCGGCAGCTGAGGGTGTCTGGGGCAGGCATGACCTGCCTCACCCCCGCAGGGTGGAATGGTGGGAGCCCCGGGCACCTTGGGTGCAGCTGTGTATACAAGCCAGCCCGGGAGGTTTCTCAGATCCTTTTCCCAGACTGTGAGGAGGTGTTGACTAAGATGTTGACCATCTGGCCGTTTATCTCTGTGATATATTTAAATAGGAAAATAAATTGTCCATTTTTCTTTTCCCTTCATTATCCCCTGGAAGAGTAAATGGAGAATGTGCTTCATCCTGGTGAATTGTTAGGAAATGGGACTGCTGTTTAAAATGCGTCCGCTCTGGAGTCAGACTTGATTCTCCTTGGTTAACTCCTTGATAGAAACTGATGTCAGATTAGGGCCGGGCACCGTGCATTTGCTTTGTAGATGAGGGACCAAAATTGAGTGGAAGAGGAGCAGGTGAGGGATGACAGAGAAAGTTACTAGTGTAAGGCAGCAGCAGGGCCAAGATTTTTTCCTTTTCTCCGCTCTCTTTCCTTCCCTTCCATCCTTCTTTCCTTCCTTCCTTTTTCCTTCCTTCCATGCATCCATCTCACCCAGTTGTATTGAGCTCCCGCTGTGCTGGTCACTGTGTGGGGTTGTGGGGTATAGGGGTGATAATATGCATGATAGCTATACCCCCACCCCACTCCCTAAGTTTTCATTCTGTCTAATGTATCACCACCCCTGGGGCAGAGAGATAATTAAACAGATAACATAAATGCAGTGTGAGTATCACAGTGGAGTTTAGCGTGGAACTGGGATGCAGGTTAGGGGATCATAGGGAAGGAATCCAGCCAGGGACTATCGGGGATGACTTCTGGATATAATTTGAAGGTAGAGTCAACAGGGTCCAGCGGAAGTCAGTCTGGGGAAGACAGAAGAGTAAACCATGGCTTCGTTACCTAGTAGCTGTTGTTGGTAATAATGGCCCAGGAGGCTGCTTCTCTGGGGTGAACATATGTTGTCTGGGTGGGTGCCGGTCCAATTCTGGTTCTGAACTACACTGAGCACATCGCTGTCCCCAGGAGCTGTGCCACGAGACCCTGCTGAGATAGGTCGTATAGTTATATACCTATTTTATAGGAATAGAAACTGAGGTTTGAATGAATAAGATGGTTTGCCCAAAGACCCTACAGCAGCTAAGGGATGGAGCTGGGACACCACCCATGTGGAGTTTCTTGATAGTGTTTGTGCAGCTGTTTCCACCACAGCACACAACCTGGGATCCCAGACAGAGTCCAGCATTGGCACTGATCACAAGCCAGTTCTATAATAACGGTGATAACATTATCTTCATGTCTGCAGTCCTCCTATGAGCCACTGTGCCAAACATTCTGTGTATGCCATCTAATGTAAGTCTTACAAGTCCTTAAGCTAGCTGGCATTAGCAGGTGGGCAGACTGAGGCTCAGTGATGTCACACACATTCGGGATATGTTAGAGTGCAGTTAGAATCCAGGGCTGCGTGCCCTCAAACTCATGCTATGGAGCAGAACATTGCTTCCTTCCTCCTCTCTAATTTTGAACAAGCAAGTGGAGAGAAGGGGCCATTCTCTTCTCCCTGCACATATTCCTGCCCCTTTCCAGGCTGGATTCCTCATCTGTACAAAGGGTCAGTCAGTCCTGCCTGTCTTGAACAGAATCAGTGACAGGTTCATCAGGGCCTTGCAAAGTCTGGATGCCGTTGGGCTTGTAGGACACTGGCAGCTGAACTTCAGGACTCTTGTCTCCTGAGGGCTTGGTGTCTGAGAGGAGCCACTTGTGGGTCTTGGCTCCGGGGACAGGCTGTTCATGGATGCATATGCCATTCACTCAGGACCATCAGATGTGAAAGTATAGGACCTCTTTGGAGGCTGAGGGGACAGCTGGGACAGAATGACCTCTGGCTCTTCCCCCAAGGCCACAGCCGCAACAGCTGCTCAGGGACCCTTCATGACTCATGCCCTCAGTAAACATTACTGGCTCTGGCTCTGGCTCTGGGCAGGTGGACATGCGCTGTCCTGCTCTGAGGAGCTCATGTTCCCATGGGGGAAGGGCACACGTGGACATGGAGAAATCTGGCAATCATCCTTCCTTTCCTCCCACATCAAGCCTCAAGCAAACCATGTTGGCTCTGCCTTGAAAATATATCCAGGATCCAGCCTCTCCTGGGCCTCCATCACAACCCTGGAGCCCAAGCCAGCATCTCCTCTGCCTGGACTCCTGTAGATGATCCCTTGAAGATTCCTTCCTTCCTTCTACTCTTGCCAGCCCAGCGCCTGGAGAGCTTTGAACAGCGTCAGTGGAAGCCTTCATTTCCCTGCTCGGGGGCCCTCCTGTGGCTCCCGGCACACTCAGAAATAAGTCAAGGTCTTATTCACCTTCTTGCCCTGGTTTCCTTCCTGACCCACCTCCCTGGAGACCTGCCTGCCGGCTGACTCAGCTTACTCTACTCCGAGCCAGCAGCCGCCCTGCGGTCCCTCAGGCACACCTCCGTGGGACTCTCAAACAGGTCATGGGCTCAGCTTCCAGATGGCCACAGGGCGCATCCATCACTTTCATCAACTGCTCAGATGTCACCTCCTTAGAGAGGCCCTCCCACCTCCCATCTTCGGGGGGGGGGGCCCTCACTCTGTGTTAGGTCTCCTCATGGTCCTTTTAGCCTCCCAACATGTTATATGTGCACTTTCTCCCCATTTACTGTCTCTTCAAGTAATTCCACAAGATGAGGAGTTCATCTGTATGTTGGGTTCTCCATGGTATCTTCATCCCTAGAGGAGTGTCCTACACATTGTAGGGGCTCAGGGACTGTTTACTGGGTGGTGAATGAATGGAAAGATAGAATGCAGACTTCTGGAAGCACAGAGGATAGAGCAGGCAGCTCCAGTGTGTGGGCAGATTGGGGTCAGTGTTGGGGGAGGTGAATGTGAGGTGGGATGTATAGGAGGAGCAAGCAGTTTTCAGGGGCAGAGAGGGAGGGAGCTGACCCCAGGAAGAGCTCCAGACCTCAGAAGGCCAGCTGTTGACAGGAGCAGAGAAGTTTCGTGTGGTGGGCCTGCACCTTGTGGCTAGAGCCGTGGAACAAGTTTGGAGAGGCTGGGGTAGAGGAGGGGACGAGCTCAGCAGCTTCCTGTCAAGGGATTGCAAGCCTGGACTCTGGAGCCAGCCGTCTGGGTTCCCACCCCAGCCCTGCAGGGAAATCTCGGAGGTCACCCCGTTGGAGGTGGCTATTACATCATCACTCAGGAGCCCAGAGAACAGCGTTGGGACATTCTCAGAAGCACGGGCTGGAGCTTCAGAGATACCTGGATTTGAATCCTGGCCCTGCTGCATACTAGTCCGCATGAGAGACTTGATAATCTCTTTGGCCTCAGTTTCTCATCTTTAAAAGGAGAACAGTAATCCCTAATTCATAAAGCCTTTGTAACAATGCAGGGACTTGGTGTACCTGAAGCACTTTCCTAGGCCTGGCCTGGTACTTGATCACTGTTGCCAAGGCAACAGGGCCTGCTGAATCTGATGGGATCAGAAGCTCTGGGAGAAACTTGCTCTTTAGGCCCCTGGCAGGGCCGCAGGTGTTCTTTTAGGCATTTACTGGGCACTTGCCTGCGAGCAGCCAGGCCCTTCCTCAGAGACCCTGCACTCAAGCCTGCTCCTTCCACTAGGCCCTCAGAGGGCCATGCTCCCTCCTGCCTCTGGGCCTTTGCACATGCTGATTGCCCTGTCTGGAGTGTCCCTGACTCCTGCCTTATTAACCATGGCCCATCTATCCCATCTCTGTTCACATCACTTCCTCAGAGAAGCCCTCCTGGACCAACAGTCTTAATTCACTCTTACAGAATTGTGTGCCTTGTCCTTGGGTAGCTTATCTGAGTTGATCATTATACATTGCTCAGAGTCATTAATTTATAATTATCGCTGTCCCTTACAGGCTGTAAGCCTCAGGAGGGCAGGGGCTGCATGCCACTTTGCTTGATATTCTTGTCTCTGGACCACAGACAGTCCCTGGACAATAGTAGTTCTCTGTTAATATGAAGGGTGATGCAGGGAAGATGCAAGTGACGTGTGCAACCATAGTGATCTTGTGTGTTCTTGTTCTTTCCCGAGCAAGTCTGAGGGAGGCCCTTGTCCGTGAGCCTCACAGCATTAGGAGGGATGCCAGTTTTTTAAAATTTATAACAACGATGATAATAAATAACACATACTCAGTGCTCCAGACACTATGCTAAGTACTCTGTAGACATTACTTAATTTAATTGAAACGTCATTATTATTGAGTGAGAAAAGCAAGATGCCGAGAAGTGTGTATAATATGATCCAATTTAAAAAAGATAAACAATGTCAAGCCCCTACTATATATGTAAATGTGTACATGGGCGTATGTAAGTTTATGTTTGTGTATGGTTTTATGAGCAAGTATGAAAACACGGAAAGATGAAAATGAGAATATTAATATAGGTTACCTAGCGGTGTGTGTTGGGCAGTGGGTAGTATGGGTGGGTGAGGGTGAGAGTGAGGGAGAGAAAGCCAAGTGAAGAAAGGAGAAGTAAAAAGTAAAATCACACTAAAAACCCAATATGCATAATAAGATCATACTTACATATTCATGCAAGATTATATGTGAATGTGTATGCAAAAAGAAATACAAAAATTGTTCCAGAAGAAAAGCACTATATCCTGGCAAGGGTGCAGTGTGATGGGCACTTCCATAAACTGCCTGTAGGAGTGTAAATTGTTACAAACTTTCTGGGAAGCAAGTTGGCAATACATTATCAACAGCCTTAAAAGTATTCATACATGTGGTCTCAGCATTCCACTTCAGAGAATTTACCCTGAAGAAATAACCAGTGTTGCAGTCATGCATTTATGTGCGAGATGCATACCATTATTTTTAAGAGGGAAAAAAATGGAAGTGCACTAAATAGCCAATGATAAGAGAAAGGTTAAACAGTTATATCAAAAAACAAGCTGCAGTCCCATGACAGTCCTGCAGAAACGATTACTCCTATCATTCCCATTTTACAGATGGAGAAAACAGAGGTCTAAGGAGGTAAAGCAAACTGGTCATAGCAGGATTTGCATCCCTATGTATTTGCAAAAACATGAGAATCCCTCCTTTTGGATAGACTTGTGAATAGGGTGAATATCAGTCGTTTAAGTCCTTACATAGTTCATGCCTCACACCCTTGAAACCTTGATCTGGACCTGCTCAACCATTGTGTGTGGAGGGAACCCCAGAAGTATCATCAAAGTGGCTTTACTTTCTTTTTAAGGAAATAACATATAGAAAGCCTTCAGCCAGCACCTGACACAGAGTTAGTGTTCAGTCTATAAGTTATAGACTAAAACTTATAATTCACATGACCACCCTTTTCTTCCTTTAAGAAACAGTTGGGAAGTAGGTCTTTTTTTTTTCCCTTATTCTGATTTCTTCTTTCTGGGTTTGCTTGGAAGTGGCCCTTTTCCATAGCAGCTTGTAAGAGTGGGAAGAGCCAAATCTTTTGAGTCCCTTTTGGGTTTGAATTCTAGTATTGCCTCTCAGCAGCTGTGTGATTGCAGACAAAGTACCTGACCTCTCAGGGAACTGCAGTGGAGATGAAGTCAGTTGTCAAATAGAAAGTGCCTACTAACGTAGTTCCTGCCTTGTACTAGGTGTTTATTAAATATTAGGGCGCTTGCCTTCCCAATTGAAAGGAACATTCTTCATCTGAAGCCTTGCTGAGTGGCACTGGATTGTGAGGCGTTTTAGGCCACGTTGGACCAGGCAAGACCAGGATGTAAACTGGGTCAGAGCACAAATGTCATGGCTGGGGCTTTACCCCAGGCTAGAGTTCAAAGTGGTGGGTGGGGTAGGAGGGAAAGTAACAGGGGGTTAACTGGGTCCTGGACAGGTGCTACAAGGTACAGGCATGTTTTGAGCCTGATGATAATTTTGCTGTTGTTCGTACCTAAAAGTCCTAGCTGATCAGAGAGCAGTGGGGGAATCTGGCATGAAAGGAAGAGGAGGAGAGTGAAATTTGGATAAAGACTTGTTGCGAGTCCTCAGATAAGCCCTGGGTGAGAAAGAGCTTAGTGGGCCTCAGGGAAAGTGGCAGGGCTTCAGTCAACTTTTTTTTCTTCCTTATAAAGTCACTTGACCTTTGTGGCCCCAGTCTCCTCACCTCCAGAAGCATAACCAGGTCCAGATTATGGGGTGGTTTGAAGAATTGCAGTTGATGAATGGATGAAAGGATAGATGAGTGGATGGATGGAAGGGTAGACAGTAGGTGATGGAGGGATGGACAGCTAGATGGGATTGATGGGCATTCGGGATGGATAAATAGAGGCATGGGCTATTTTTAGGGGCAATGGATGGCTAGGATGGAAAAATAAGCTCGTGAAATGAAAGGATATATGGGATAGATAGGATGGGTGAAGGGATTGGATGAATAAATGGAAAGATGACTAGAGGGATTAGTGGATAGATGGAAGGACTGACTTGATAGATTATACAGATGAAATGGGATGGTTGAATGAAAGGATTGAGGGAATGGATAATGAATACATTTATGGGAATGGGTAGAATTAAGAGTGTTTGGATAGATGTATAGAAAAAAGAAAGGACCCAAAGATGGGTGGATGGAAGGATGATTGGATAATGGATGGGTCGGTGTTCTCATAATTTATCATTCAAGCAAACCCACTTGGGGGCTGGCTGGTTAAAAGTGGAGATAAAGGCTGAGTGGGAGAATAAAATATATTGGTTTCTTAGAGGAACTGCTTGGTGATAGGAACCTGGACTACTCTACACCATTCTCTTCTCCATTCCCGTGATGTCCTTGGTGAAAACTCTTGGTATATCAGGACTAGAGCACCACTACAGACCAGGTTCATATACCTCTGTGAAAACAGACTGTGTCTCTTCTAGTGCACAAACATAGTCGTTATTGACTCTGACATGCAAATATGAGAGATGTCCACACTGGCGTTCACACTCACAGGAAGACCTGTTTATACTCTGCTGTAAACCAAATGAGATTCAATGGCTGACAATCCACAGTACACCCATTTGGGTGGAATGGGCCAACGGGAAGGATTATCAGGTGGTTCTGAGACCCTGGTCTTCTTAATGGATGCTGGGGTTTTAGCCTTTTGTTAAAGAAGCATTTATTTTGAAAACGATGAGTTCAGTGAAACAGAGTTTTCAGTTGCTCTTTATCAAAGCAACTTAGGTGGCTGAAGATTAAGCACAGAAGAGATCTCTGAAGTTTTCAGTCAGGGCCTGAGTAGTCTCCAGGATACAGTTACCTAAATGATCTAATTTCCTCTTCTCCCAGTTGTGCTCTTTGCTCCTGCTCTTTTTCTTTCTTTTCAGTTAATTAGTTACTGTTACTTTTCAATTACTATAAAAGTAATATATACTCAGGGCAAAAATTAAACCAACACAGAAGGGCATGTGGTGAGCAAAGACATTCTCCCCACTCCAGGTCCCCAGTCCCACTTATTAATAGTTTATTCTGAATTACTCTGGAAATTTTCAACACACATAACAAAGTAGAAATGTGGTGCAAACTTTTTATCACACACAAATGGGGCCATGCTGGAACACATCAAATATGCTATTCTGTCACATGCTTTTTTCTCTTGGCAATATCTCTGCTCCCTCTTTCTGGATAGGCATACAGTAGTCCTCATTTGCATTTCAGTTTCCAATTGCAGTTACCCACGGTCAACTGTGATCTGGAAGCAGATAATACTCCATCCCACATGTCATCACAAGGTCAGTAATAGCTAAACATTGCATCTCAATGCCTGTGTCATTCACCTCACTTCATCTTAAAACCTAGGCATTTTTTCACTTTCATATCATCACAAGAAGAAGGGTGAGTACTGTACAAT
This sequence comes from Smutsia gigantea, assembly GCA_032199065.1. Lineage (NCBI taxonomy): Eukaryota > Metazoa > Chordata > Mammalia > Pholidota > Manidae > Smutsia > Smutsia gigantea. The sequence continues at coordinate 56,382 of JAVSCE010000611.1, forward strand.
AAGATGTTTTCAGAGAGAGAAAGAGACCACATTCACACAACTTTTATTATGGCATATTGTAATTATATGTCATTATTAGTTATTATTGTTAATCTCTTACTATGCCTAATTTATGAATTAAACTATCACAGGTATGAATGTATAGGAAAAGAACATAATATCTATTTACAGTTCAGTGCTGTCTCTGGTTTCAAACATTCAATGGAGGTCTTGGGATGTATTCCCCATGGATAAGGGGGAACTACTTTATATTGATTCCTCACATTCTTATTTATGATTACATAGTATTCCATAAGTTACCATAAATGACTCAATCAGTCCTTTATTGTTTAGGCTTTTCTTAGGTTTTGGTTACTCCAAATAATAGCAGAATAAAATAATTGTGTGTGTGTGTGTGTGTGTGTGTAAGAGAAAGAGAGAGAAAGAGATTTCTGTAGAATAGATTTATTACCTCAAAGGGTATATGCATTTATGCTGATAAAATTGCCACAATATTAATTTAAACTTTGCCAATAATATTTGAAAGTTCTTGTTTCTCTGCATCTTAGGGTGCATCAGAATCACCAAGAGAGCTTGTCAAACTACACATTTCTGGGTCCAAGAAATTCTGACTCAGTAGATCTGAGGTGAAGTAGGTCTGGTACAGGATTGAGAACTTGCATTTCTAACAAGTTCTCATGTGATGCTGACGTACTCTGCATCTTCCCAACAACTTTCCAAAAACCATGCCAATCTGATACGTATCTGGTATTTTACATAGCATTTCTTGAAATGAAATTTAGCACATTTTTATGTTTCTTAGTCATCTTTATCTCATTTCCTGAAAAATGTCTGTTTGTGTACTTTGCTTTTCTATGGCATTGTTCATATTTTTTTCTTATTGATTTGTAAGAACTTCTTAGTTCATATTTTTTTCTTATTGATTTGTAAGAACTTCTTATATATGAAGGACACTGGCTGTATCTGTAGACATGTGGAAAATATTTTTCCCAGTTTGGAACTTGTCTTTAGATTCTATGGTTCCTTCCTTCCACTCTCCCTCCCTCTCTTTCTTCCTTCTTTTCTCCTTTCTTCCTCCTTGCCTTCCTTCCTTTCTACATATGGAGGTTCTACATTTTTAGGCAATCAAATTTGTCAGTGTTTTGGCTTTCCATTTTTATGTTTTACTTAGAGAAAGGTGTTTCTCACTCCAAGCTTCTATAAAAATTAACAGTGAATGTGTGTTAATGCTTGTTTTTTTACTTCTAATCTAAAATAGGGCAGCAAGGGTTACTATGACAATGTAGTAATTACTTAATTGAAAATGAAAACGTGAAGTGTTCACATTTCTGAATTAACCCGAAGGGATCTTTTCAGCTTCTTCATCCCTTGGGCCCGTAAGAGAGAAAAGAGTCACATCTGATGATTTTCCCCTCTTCAGGCTATTGCTGTGATGAGTTGAGATAAAAAAAAAAAAGCTTGAAGTTTGAGGGCAGAGTATGTAGACCATTTTCAGACAAACAGATGTTTCTAAAGTGATGAAGGCACAGAGAGAGCCACAGAAGTCGCAAGGATGAGGCAGCATAGCAAATGGAAGCTCCTCCCATTCTGCCCGTGTGGCTGCCAGACCTACCCACGCTTTCATTTGCACACTGCCCGTTCCTGGGCTTGCTCTCTTTCATTGAGCTGCATGTCTTTCCATCGGAAAAGAGGGCCAGAAATGGGAATTACGAACCCCAACCTTTTGTACAACCTGTAACAATGTACGTATCATTAAATATGAGCTGACTGAATTAATGGAACCATCATGATTTTGAAAGGCTTGCTTTTCCTGTTACTCAGATAACTTCATGTTCAGGGTCCTGGGACAGGGTCCTAGATGCTTAGGGACAACATCCTTAACAAGCCATTGTATGGGCCTTGGAGGAAGCTGGCAGTTTAGTGGACAGCTAGAGATGGTAACAGGTGATATTTTTAAAAAAGGGAGAGAGGTGCTAATAGAAAGTGCTAGATTGTGTAAGGGTAGGGACCATGACTTCTCCATCATCTTAGGATCTAGCACAGAACCTCACCCTTAGGGTCCCAACCAATGTTTGGTGATAGAATGAAAGAGTTTATGGGTAGGGAGGAGGGAGCACCTAAACCTGCCTGGGGGCAGCATGAGCCTGAAGCTCCAGCTTGCCCACCACTTTCTCCTGAGAGGGGCAAACCCCTTTCAAGCTGCATGCTGGGGATGGGGCTCAGGAAGAAGGTGTAGGATGGCAGTGCTGAGTCTAGTCTATGCACACTCCTGGAGAATGCAGGACGGAGAAAACCCTAGGCCAGGCCAGCCTGTGTAAATGACCTGAAAGATATATTCAACCATTTGTATATTTTAAAAAAGTTAAGACATTACCTCTCACCCGCAATGGAGCAGGAAAAGAACTTTGACTCTGGGTCGAGCATAACTTGATTCTCATCTGGTAATGTGACCACTGGCTGCCTGTGCCACCCAGGCTAAGTTGTTTAATCTCTCTGTACCTCAGTTTCCTCATCTGGAAAGTGCGGTTATAATAGCCCCTGTCTCAGGATGGTTGGGAAGGTGAAATGAGAACACGTGCTTGAAAAGAATGAGCACATGACAGGTGCTTAGTAATGTTTGTTAGCAAAAATGAAGCATCAGTTGGTGAGGTAAGAGGTGGGGGGTCACTGGGGAGGGGTGCAAAGCCCTGGGCAGGACAGAAGAGCAGATGCCCTGTTGCAAGTGTGCATGTACTGAGCACCTGCTGTGTGTGTATCTGGTGGGCAGGTACACAAAGGAGAAGCAGTTGCTGTGTCTGTTCTTGAGTCTTAGGTACGATGGCATCGATTTGTCCCTTAAACTGGGGACCAAGTGCTATAGATATGCAGAGGTAGGGGCCAGGGAGGGTCTTCTGGGGAGGTGGCCTTTGAACAATGTGCTCAGAAAAAGTTGGAAAGTGGCCTTTGTAGCCTGGAGTCATCAGAGAAGGCATCCAGAGAGAGGAGCCCGAGGACAGGTGGGAGAGTGGGAGATGGTGGGAAGCAGAGGGTGCTGGGGGTGGGAGTGGCCCAGGTGAATCCTTTAAGCCCTCTTTGACTCTCCCTGGGGACAGTAGCTCCCTGGCTGGGCTGTCTGCTTCCCTTGTTCTCACCTGGGCTCATTCTTCACACAGCAGTCAGAGAGACCCTAAAATGGGCTCAGACTAGCCCAGCCCTCCCCCCACATCACACACCATCCAGATTTGAGGTGGCCTTGACTGCCATCTGCCCTGTCTCATCTCCCTCCTCGCCTGCTGCATTCTCTATACCCCGGGAGTGCTGACCTCCTTGCTGTTATCTTGCAAACAAGCTTTTCCCCATCTCCAGGCATTTACATCTGCTCTCTTTTCAGCCTCAAAGGCTCTCCTCCCAGATCTTCTGTGGCTCACTCTTACTCCGCCTTCAGGTCTTTGCTGCAGGGTGACCCCCTCAGAGGCGGACCATCGTGGCCCCACACCACCGTCTTCATTCTGGTCACGCTTCTTATAGTATTTGCTTATTACTTAACTTGCTTACCATCTGTCTCCCCCACTAGAAAACAAGCTGCATGGAGATGAGCACAGGGGATTTGCACCTCCAGTGCCTACAGCAGGCTTGACACACACCACTCAATAAATACTTCCCAACTGCGTGAATGAAAGACACAAGGGTGGGTGGAAGGGAGAGAATGACTGGTAATTAATGTTTATTGAGTTCTCTGTGCCAGGCTTCCGCATCCATAATCTCATTTAATCTTCCCAGCATGCCTGTGAGGGAGCTATTATTATCTTTCCCTTACAGATGGGGGAGCTGAGGCTCAGAGAGGGTGAGCAGGGTGCCAAGGTCGCACAGCGAGCAAGTGGTGGAGCGGGGCTGGGAGTGAGGTCTGTCTGATGCCATCTGTCTGTGGTTGTGTGGGCTGGGAGCAGTGAGCAGGCCAGAGTAGCTGATGCCCTGGTATGTGTGCGTGTCTGCAGGAGTTGGGGCCAGAGCAATTGAAATTACAGCTGTTGTGGGCTCTTTTTAAATCCCCCCATACTTGTATCCTTCCATGTATTCTAACCTGGATGTGTAAGCATATGTGCATAGGCTTATACTCACATGTGTGTTCACCAGACACGCACACCACTCTACCACTCAGAAACACAGCACAGGTGGAAGAGACGCCCAGAGTGCACAGATTCTTCCAGAAGGCCGCTGGGGTCCTGGTGGAGGGAGGAGAGCAGCGGCAGGGCCCACTGAGCCCTCCATGTGGGATGGTGGAGCGACAGCGTGGAAGTGTGGACCGTGTTTTGAAGAGCTGTGTGCATGTGTTAGAACTGTGTATGTAAGGCGCGTATGCATGTATATAGTGGACATTTGTGTCCAGAGATGCCAATGTGCATATATGTGTGAATTCTGTGTGCCAGGAGGATCTTACCTAGCCTGGGTCCCAGCTCCCAGCTCTCAGCCCCAGGGTGGATGGGGCCTTGACCTTGAACTTCCCCCTCCTAGTCATTGTCCTGAGCTGGCAGAGCTTACAGGCTAGGCCCCAAGACCATACTCAAGGGCTGTTTCCCCTTCTCCAGGTAGCTTTGCAATGACCCAGGATGTGAGTCTGTGCTTGACAGCCATGCCTGACAACAGCCAGGGCCAAGCTGGGTGCCCACGGCGGTGCAGAGCCTGCTGGGCCATGCGGGCCCTTCGGCGAGGTGCTGACCTGGTGCTCAGAGCTTAGCAGGATGGGGTCTGCACTCCTGCCTGAACTTAGGCCTCCTTGAGCACCTGGGACTTCTCTTCTGTGCAGCCACTGCCCCTTTGAAAACTTGCTGACTTGGTAGTGGGGGATACACCCTCAGACCCTGTGGGTGCAGTCTTTAGAGGAGATGGGATTCCCCCAAAGTTTCTGGGAGCCCAAGAGTTTTCTGCTGCAGTCTCTTCACTCAGTCCTTCAAGTGCTCTGAGGAGAACCTTGGAAGCTTCCAGGGTGGGTGGGCCGGAGGTCTGCTGCCTGGGCTTTATTTATCTCCTCTGAGCGATATGCCGAGTCTAGAGCAGAGAAGCCCTCAAAGCAGTCTAGACTGAACTCAGAGTCCAAAGAGAATGTGCGAGAAAGGATAGCCACAGCCCCGCTGGTGAGCCCAAGGAGAACCAGGGAGCAGCTGAGGCTGACTGTTGAGAGGAGGGAGGCACATACCACTGCTCCAGATGGATGAGCCGCCCGCAGGCACCGGCAAACTGAGATTGTGTCCAGCTGGGGCTGGACAGAGGCAAGCCCAGGAACCAGAAGGCACAGGAGCTGGGCGGAATGACGGCGGCCGTGCAAGTCCTCTTTAAAAGCTGGAGCTCTCCTGCTCTGAAGCTGCTCTCCCCCACGCAGCTTCTGCCACCCCGTCAGCTGCAGGGCCCATCTCCACTGGCCAATCCCCTGAATGACTTCAGCCTTTAGTCCTCTGTGTGCCTGCTCCTGACACTCACCCTGGGTCTGTTCCCAGGTCAGCTCTGCCTGACCCCCCGGGCTGGGACTCCTCCTGCCACTGTGCTCTCAGCCCAGAACAACTTAGCCCTCTTTTTAGTGGCTGCCTGGTCAGCTCTCTGTCTTCCTGAGAGTGGCCATTCCAAGACACAGAGTCCTGGGGCCACCATAGGGTGCCCCGGTCAGTCCCCCACTGAGAACATGCAGACGGCGAGAGTGGAGGGTCCTTCTCCCATATCCCACCACCCTTTCTGCCAGGTTCCTGCACCTGCAGCTCTCCTCCCCTCCTCCACTGTCCAGGAAAAGGTGGGGTTCTCCCCACAGACATCTGGACCCATTCTTTCCTCTCTCACCTCTGGAATTTGTCTCTTCTCTCCCCTCCACCCTTCCCATTTTATTTTTCTTCTCCACTGACTTGACTTTTTAAATTTAAAACATGTTTAAATAAAAAGGAGACCCTCTTGGGATCCTGAACTACTGGCTGCTACCCTATTCTTCCATTTGAAGGCAAGCTGCTCCCAGTGGTCTGCACGAGGTCTCCATTTCTTCCCAGTTAACTCGAGTGGGCCTCTGTGTTAGGTGATACTGACAGCCTTTGTCCTGAGGCTGCCGGGGACTAGTTCCTCCCTCCACATCTGTGCCTCTCTTTATTGTTGCCTTTTCTGCCCCGATTTGGTCTCGCGCTGCACTGTCACTTCTGTCCCCTTTTCTCCTTTCCTCTCCTGTCTGCCTCTTTCTCCCTCACCATATCTACTTCTGTGTGTTTTTTCTCTGCCCATCTCTCTTCTGCCTGTTTTTCCTTTGAGTCCCTGATTTTTTTCTCTGCCATTGTCTATTTTTATGCCTTTCATTGGGGTGTCTGGCCATGGGGGTGTGATTAAGGGGGTCCCAATGGGTCTTGGAGGTGTCCCCTTGAGAGCCTCTCCTGGGTCCTGGACAGGAGCGGGATAGTTCTGGGTGTTTTGAGGCCTGGCATGGTGGCCCCATCTAAGGAAATGGCAGTGGGGCTGGGAGAGAGTCCGTCTCTGTGTGGATCTGTGGAGGTGTGCAGACAGCAGAGGCCTGGAGTGCTGCCAGTTAGTGTAATTACATTCTTCCTGCTGACAATTCCCACTATGGTCTCAATTGGATGTGACATTCTTATTAAATAACTTCACCAGTAACTAGTAATAATAACACAGTCCTTCCTTCATGACCTACATGGCTGGATGCTATTTTGGTGAGGAGTGGTGCTTCAGGGCTTCTGCAGAATGGCCTGCCAGCTTGCTGCCCACACACATGTACACTTGGGCACCACCAGGGCTGATGCGAAGTGTGCACAGCCGACTTGCATATGCCCACAAGTACACAGGCTGTGCCCCCTCCCCAAGCTGGGAGTGCTGGATGCCTGATGGCCCAGCAACCCTGGCAGAAATTCCTCTTCCCAGCCCGATTGTCACACAGAATGGAGATTTGACTTCCAAAGGATCACTTGATCCTGTGTCCCTTTCCCCATCCTGACTCAGGCCTCTGTGCATTTGTATCTGCCTTCCTTCCTGTCCTGGGAGTTTCCTCCTTTCCTTTTCTACCAGGTGAAATTTTATTCATCCTTCAAGGCCCAGTGCAGATGTAATCTCTTTCAAGAAGCCCTCTCTGATTCTGCCATAGCAGGAATAGTCATTCTCTGAGTTGTTTGTCTGCTTTGTTCTGTCTTGTCTGGCCCTATATTCTGATTTTGTTAGCTAGATACAGGATTGTCTTTGACCGATAGACTGTAGTTTCTTTAAAAGAAAGGACTGGACCGTACCTGTTCTGATGGTGCACCCATATGCACTCCTGTAAGATGTGCTGAGTGTTTACTGAATGTAGTGGATATAGATTTCCAGGGGGTGGGTATCACTACAAACAGAGACTCAGGGGTGGTGGGTTTCTCCACAAATAGGGAATGCTTGCAAGGCCTCTAGTCTGTCTTTGTTTTTATTTTCCATCTTGACCCAAAAATGTGAGATGTTCACTCTTGCAGAACAAATAGAACTGTGACTTCAGTTTCACAATTTACGTGGCTGACTTTGTCTGCTTTTGACAGTTCTGTCGTGTTCCTGACATTTACAATTTGGTTTCTCTCTGGGACCTCAGGATGAGAGGTTGGGATGCCAGCATTGCATTGATCCATTTGGGGGAGCACATAGCCCCTTTTGGTTCCTCCCTATGCTATGCTGATGAATTTGGAGTTCTTAGCAAGCTGGGGGAGACAAATGGGGAAAAAATAAGGCAACACGTATGTGTGCAGTGAGTGTGTGCCAGAGGAAGGGGCATCACCTGGGCCATCTGACCAGGTGAGCACCTGAGGACGTGAGCAGAGCCCACTGGAGTTTCCCAGACCTCCTTCCCACAGTTGCTTGTCTCCTAGAGGACAAGTCTAAAATGACTCCCTGCCCTTTTGTGCCCTCTCCTTCCTCCCCAATCCACCCACTAGCCTGCAGCGTGTCTCTAAAAGTTGATGTCAACAGAGGGGTCATGGCTGATTTCTCTCTGGATCCTCGTGCGCAGCACGTGGCCTTGAGGAGCATCAGTGCACGGTGAGTGAGAGAGTGGATGACTAGCTAAATGAATAGATGGTTCATTCCTTATGGCCTGTCATTTCCTCCCTGGACCTGAGCATGGACTCTTGAGTCTGTCTTAGATTTGAATCTAAGGTCAACTGCTCACTGGCTGAATGATTTTGGAAGGTTATTTTGCCTTTGAAAAGATGGTTTCCATCTGTAATATCCAAGCCTGCTTGGGATGTTGTCAAGGTGAAATGCACAAGGGACCATATAGTGTGTAGTGGTTAAACCCACAGGCTCTGGACCCAAACTCCCTGGGTTCACATCCTCACTCAACTACTTTTTAGCCATGTAACCTTGGATAACTTACTTAGCCTCTCTTCCTCCTTCTGTTTTTTCTTTACCAAGAAGATTGAGAAATGCAGGACAGAAGCCCCAGGCTTTAGATGCCCTGTCCTGGCTTTCCCCACCTCTGCGTTCATTCATTTGTTTGCTCATCAAATATCCATTGTGCATCCACTATAGGCCACACACTCTTCTAGACTCTGAGAATTCACTAATAAACAAGGAAGCCAAAAAAAAAAAATTCCCTGCCCTTAGGGAGTTTGTATGGTTATTTGCAGATAAGGAAGTATGTAATTTCCTTATCTGTTTATACCCAAACTCCCAACTCCCTGCCCCCTTTTCTTTATTGTGGTAAAAAACATAAACCATAAAACTTAACATCCTAACCGTTTTAAAAGTGACCAGTACAGTTAGAGTTAACTCATATGTATCTTGTGCAACAGACCTCTAGAACTTGTTCATCTTGCAAAACAGAAACTCTATATCCACGGAGCAACAACTCCTCTTTCTCCCCTCCCCCAGCACCTGGCAACTACCACTCTACGATTCTGTTTCTAAGAGTTTGGTGATTAAGATCCCTCACGTAAGTGGAATCATACAATATTTATCTTTTTGTGACTGACTTGTTTCACTCAGCATGATAGCTTCAAGACTCATTCCTGTTGTAGCCTACCACACGTATTTCTTCATTTTTAATGCTGAATAACATTTCATTGCCTGTCTATAGCACAATTTCTTTATCCAGTCATCTGGTGATGGACATTTAGGTTGCTTCTACTTTTTGGCTATCGTGAAAAAATGCTCCAGTGAACATAGGTGACAAATATACCTTTGAGATCCAGTTTTTAATTCTTTTGGATATATACCCCAAAGTGGATGGCTGGATCATATGGTAATTCTATTTTTAATTATTTGAGGAAATTCAATACTATTTTCCATACTTACAGCTGCACCAATTTACATTCTTACCAATACTGTGCAAGAGTTTCTCTGATTTCTCCACATCCGTACCAACACTTGTTATCTTTTTTGTTTTTTTTTCCCCCTAGTGACCATCCTGATGGGTGTGAGGCGCTATCTCATTGTGGTTGTGATTTGCATTTCCCTGATGATAAGTGATGTTGAGAATCTTTTCATACCCTTGGTTCTTTGTATATTTTCTTTGGAGAAATGGCTATTCCTGTCTTTTGCTCATTTTTTTATAATGAGATTATTTGGTTTCTGGTTAAGTTTGTAGGGGTTCTTTATCTATTCTGGATATTGACCTCTTACTGGATAAATGGTTTGTAGATATTTTCTCCCATTCTGCAGGTTACATTTTCACTCTGTTGATTGTTTCCTTTGTTATGCAGAAGTTTTAATGTCTGATTTAGTCCCATTTGTCTACTTCTGCTTTTGTTGACTATGTCTTTGGTGTCATATCCAAAAAAGACATTGCTAAATCCAATGTTGTGAAGCTTTCCCCTTGTTTTCTTCTAGGAGGTTTAAAGCTTCAGGTCTTACATTTAGATTGTTAATCCATATTGAGGTAATTTTTGTAGATGGTATAAGGTAAGGGTCTAAGTTCATTCTTTTTCATGAGGATATCCAGTTTTCCCAGCACCCTTTATTCCCCATTATGTAGCCTTGGTACCCTTGTTGGAAATCATTTGACTGTAAACAAGAGGGTTTATTTCTGGGCTCTCTGTTGTGTTCTATTGGTGTGTTTATCTGTCCTTATATTAGTACCATACTGTTTTGATTAGTATAGCTTTATAGTATGTTTTGGAAATGTTAGGCTTCCATTTTTATTTTCATTTCTCATTTTTTTTTCTGTTTGGGGTCCTTTGAGGTACCATATGACTTTTAAAATGGTTGTTTTACCACTTTTGCAAAAAATACCACTGAGATTTTGATTGTATTGAATCTGTACATTACTTTGAGTACTATGGATGTTTTAATAATATTAAGTCTTCCAATCTATAAACATAGGATGTCTTTCCATTTATTGTGTCTTCTTTAATTTCTTTCAGTAATGCTGTATAGGTTTCAGTGTGTCTTTTGCCTCCTTGGTTAAATGTATTCCTATGATGCTATTGTAAATTAGATTGTTTTTTTAATATGTTTGAATTTTTATTGTTAGTGTATAGAAATACACTGATTTTTGTGTGTACTTGTATCTTGAAACTTTGCTGAACTTATTAGTTCAACAGTTTGTGTGTGTGTGTGTTGTCTGTGTGTGTAAAGTCTAGGATTTGTGACATAGATCATGTCATCTGTGAACAGAGATAATTTTATTCTTTCCTTTCCAATTTGGAAGCCTTGCATTTCATTTTCTTGCCTAATTTCTCTGGCTAGGACTTCCATTGTAGCAACATGTTGAATTGAAGTTGTGAGAGAGGACATACTTGCTTGTTCCTGACCTCAGAAGGAAAGCTTTCAGTTTTTCACCATTGAGTATAACAGTAGTTGTGGGCTTTTCCTATATGGCTTTTATTATGCTGATGCAATTTCCTTACATTTCTAGTTAGCTGTGTGTTTTTTTATCATGAAAGATTGTTAATTTTGTCAAACATTTTTTCCACATCAAGGTGATCATGTGGGTTTTTTAACCTTCATTCTGTTTGTGTGGTGTATTTTTGTATGTTAAACCATCTGTACTTCCTAAGAATAAATCCCATTTGGTCATGGCATATGAGCCTTTTAATGTGTTATTGAATTCAGTTTGCTGGTATTTTGTTGAACATTTTTGGATCAATATTCAACAGGGATATTGATCTGTAGTTTTCTTGTAGTATTTTTGATTTTTGTATCAGATAAAAATCATAATGCTGGCCTTATAAAATCAGTTTTAGAAGTATTCCCTCTTCTTCAGTTATTTGGCAGTTTGAGAAGGATTGGTGTTAATTCTTATTTAAATGTTTGGAAGAATTCTCCAGTGAAACCTGGTCCTAGAATTTGCTTTGTTGGGAAGTTTTTGATTGCTGATTCAATCTCCTGACTAGTTATAGGTTGAAAGTTTTTATTTCTTCGCAGTTCAGTCTTGGTAGTTGTATGCCTTGAAATGTATCCATTTCTTAGTAGGTTTTCCAATTTGCTGGCATATAATTGTTAATAGTTTTTTATGATCTTTTTTATTTTTGTGGTATCAGTTGTAATGCCTCCTCTTTCATTTCTGATTTTTGTTATTTGACTTTTCTGGCTCTTAGTCTAGCTAAGGGTCTATCAATGTTGACTTTTTCAAAAAAGCAACTCTTAGTTTTGTTTATTTTTTCTATTGTTTTTCTATTCTCTATTTCATTTATTTTTGTTCTAATCTTTTTAATTCCTTCCTTCTGCTAACTTTGGGTAGAATTTGTTATTTTTCTTTTTTTTAAATAATTTATTTTGGTATCATTATTCTACAATTACATGTGCAATATTATGGTTATTAAACTACCCCCTTCATCAGGTCCCCCCCACCAACCCCATTACAGTCACTGTCCATCAGCATAGTGAGATGCTATAGAATCACTCCTTGTCTTCTCTAAGTTGTACAGCCCTCCCCATGCCCCCCCAACATTACATTTGCTAATCGTAATGCCCCTTTTTCCCTCTTATCCCTCCCTTCCCGCCCATTTTCCCCAGTCCCTTTCCCTTTGGTAACTATTAGTCGGTTCTTGGGTTCTGTGAGTCTGCTGCTGTTTTGTTCCTTCAGTTTTTTTCTTTGTTCTTATACTCCACATATGAGTGAAATCATTTGATACTTGTCTTTTTCGGCTTGGCTTATTTCACTGAGCATAATACCCTCTAGCTCCATCCATGTTGTTGCAAATGGTAGGATTTGTTTTCTTCTTATGGCTGAATAATATTCCATTGTGTATATGTACCACATCTTCTTTATCCATTCATCTACTGATGGACACTTAGGTTGCTTCCATTTCTTGGCTATTGTAAATAGTGCTGCGATAAACATAGGGGTGCATCTGTCTTTTCAAATTGGGCTGCTGCATTCTTAGGGTAAATTCCTAGGAGTGGAATTCCTGGGTCAAATGGTATTTCTATTTTGAGTTTTTTGAGGAACCTCCATACTGCTTTCCACAATGGTTGAACTAATTTGCATTCCCACCAGCAGTGTAGGAGGGTTCCCTTTTCTCCACATCCTCGCCAACATTTGTTGTTGTTTGTGTTTTGGATGTTGGCCATTCTCACTGGTGTGAGGTGATGTCTCATTGTGGTTTTAATCTGCATTTCTCTGATGATTAGCAATGTGGAGCATCTTTTCATGTGCCTGTTGGCCATCTGAATTTCTTCTTTAGAGAAGTGTCTATTCATGTCCTCTGTCCGTTTCTTAATTGGATTATTTGCTTTTTGTTTGTTAAGGTGCATGAGTTCTTTATATATTTTGGATGTCAACCCCTTATCAGATACATCATTTATGAATATATTCTCCCATACTGTACAATGTCTTTTTGTTCTACTGATGGTGTCCTTTGCTGTACAGAAGCTTTTCAGCTTGATACAGTCTCACTTGTTCATTTTTGCTTTTGTTTTCCTTGCCCGGGGAGATATGTTTATGAAGAAGTCGCTCATGTTTATGTCCAAGAGATTTTTGCCTATGCTTTTTGTAAGAGTTTTATGGTTTCATGACTTACATTCAGGTCTTTGATCCACCTTGAGTTTACGTTTGTGTATGGGGTTAGACGTAGTCCAGTTTCATTCTCTTACATGTAGCTGTCCAGTTTTTCCAACACCAGCTGCCGAAGAGGCTGTCATCTCCCCATTGTATATCCAAGGCTCCTTTATCAAATATTAATTGACTATATATGTTTGGGTTAATGTTTGGATTTTCTATTCTGTTCCACTGGTCTGTGGGTCTGTTTTTGTGCCAATACCAAATTGTCTTGATTACTGTGGCTTTGTAGTAGAGAGTTTGTTATTTTTCTATTTTGTTGGCATATAAAGTTTGGTTGTTGATTTGACATTTTCTTTTTTAATATAGGCATTTACTTTTATAGATTTCCCTCTTAGTACTGCTTTTGCTGCATCCCATAGTTTTGGTATGTTGTGTTTCATTTTTATTTGTTTTAAGATGTTATCTACCTTATGATTTCTTCTTGTATCCATTGGTTGTTCAATGGTGTGTTGTTTAATTTCCATATATTTGTGAATTTTCCTTTTTGACTAGTTTCATTCCATTGTGGTCAGAAGATACTTGGTATGATAATCAATTTTCTTAAAATTTTAAAGACTTTTTTGTGGCCTAAAATGTGGTCTCTCCTGGAGAATGTTCTGCATGTGCTTGAGAGGAAAATGTATTTATTGTGCAATTGTTGAGTGAGTGTTCTGTATATGGTTGTTAGGTCTAATTGGTCTATAGTGTTGTTCAAGTCTACTTTTCTTTTATTTTCTAGATTTTTCTCTGGTTGATCAATCCATCATTGATAGTGAGGTATTGAAATCTTGTACTGTTATTGTATTGTGGTCAATTTCTCCCTTCAATTCTGTAAATGTTTGCTTCTTATATTTGGATACCTTGCTTTCAGATGCATATATACTTGTAACTCTTATAGCTTCCTGGCCAATTAACCTTTTTATCATTATATAATGTCCTTTTTTTTTGTTGTGCCTTGTGACAGTTTTTGACTTAAAAGTTTATTTTGTCTGATATACGTAAGGTCACCCCTGCTGTCTTTTGGTGACCATTTGCATGGAATATCTTTTTCCAAACTATCACTTTCAGCATATGTATGTCTTTATATCTGAAGGGAGCCTCCTAGACTGCATATAGTTGGATCTTGTTTCACCTATTCAGCCATTCTGTATTGTTTGACTGGGGAGTTTAATCCACTTACATTTTTATTTATTTTTGGGGAATGTGTGTAAGACTGTACTCCATGACTGTCTATCAATCAGCACAAGGTTCCTAAACACCCTCTGTACTTATCCTCCCTGTAAGAATACCCAGAAAATGATCTCAACCCAAACCACATGATTTCCTCCTGATGAAGTCCCATTCCTGGTCCTAGGAATCAATCTGCCACTCTGAGTGGACCATAGAAAACTTTTCTCTCCCCTTCTTAACAGCTGCTAATGAGAAGGGAGCAATCGTTTCCATTCACTCAATGACCTCAGGTTACTGTCCTTTAGCCATGTGTGTATCAAGAACCTCAAAGTTTACTCTTTTCTTTTTTTTTATTAAAGTATTGTTGATATACAATCTTATGTTGGTTTCAAATACACAACACAGTGGTTCATTAGTTACCTATATTATTAAATTCTCACCCCCTCTAGTGTGGTTACTATCTATCAACATAGTAAGAGGTTACAGAATCATTAATTGTTTTCTCTGTGTCATACTACTGTCCCCGTGACCAACTTATTTTGTGATTGCGAATTATTGTGCCCCTTTATCCCTTCCCCCCATTCTCCCCAACCCCTCTCCCTTGGTAACCACTAGTCCCTTCTTGGTGTCTGTGAGTCTACTGCTATTTTGTTCCTTCTGTTTTGCTCTGTTTTTATACTCCACGAATGAGTGAAATCATGTAATCCATTTACATTTAAAGTAATTGCTGATAGAGAAGGACTTGCTTTTATCATTATGTCAATTGGTTTCTATATGACTTGTTACTTTTGTTCCTCTTTTCTTCTGCCTTCCTTTGTGTTTTGTTGATTTTTTTGTAGTGACCTGCTTTGACTTCTTTTTCATTTTCTTTTATGAATCTTATACAGATAGTTACCATGGGGAGTATTACATAATATCTTAAAGTTAATACAGTCTATTTTAAACTGATAACAACTTCAACCATATACAAACACTCTACTACTCTACTCTCTACTTCTTTACTCTGTCTCCCAGACTTTATGTCATCAATGTCAGAAATTACATCTATTTACATTTTGTATCCATTAACATAGTTTTATAGTTAGTTATTTTTATGCATATTAATCTTTTAAGTTCTATACTTAAAAGCAATAAAAGTGATTTTTGTACCACTGTTACAGTATTACAGGATTCTTTATTTTCTATATAGATATCTCTTACCACAGAGCTTTATATTTTCATATATTTTTCTGTTGGTGTATAGTGTCTTTTCATTTCAACTTGAAGGACTTCCATTAGCAATTCTTGTAAGGCAGGTAATGGTGATGAGCTCATTCAGCTTTTATTTATCTGGGGAAGTCCTCATTTCCCCTTCCTTTTTCAAGGATAGTTCTGCTGGATATAGTATTCCTGGTTGGCAGGGTTTTTTTTTTCTTTCTTTCAGCACTTTGAATGTGTTTTCCCATTCCCTTCTGGCCTGCAAGGTTTCTGCTGACAAATCTACTGGTAATTTTATGAGCACTCCATTGTATGTAACAAGTTGGTTTTTCTCTTGTTGCTTTCAAGGTTCTTTGTTTTTGATTTTTTGACAGTTTGATTTTAATGTGTTTCATTGCAGGCCTTTTTAGGTTCATTATAGTTGGTGTCTTTTGAGTTTCTTCAATTTGGATGTCCATTTCCTTTCTCAAATTTTGGAAGTTTTTGACCATTATTTCTGCAGACAAGCTCTTTGATTCCTTTCTGTCTTCTCTTTCTGGGACTCCTACATACATATTGGCCCGTTTGTTGATGTTCTTTAAGTTCCTTTGGCTTTCTTCAATTTCTTTGCTCTCTTTTTATCCCCTCTGACTCAAATTCAAATGACCTGTCTCCAAGTTTACAGATTCTTTCTTCTGCTTGATCAAGTCTGCTGTTGGACCCCTCTAGTGATTTTTGTTCAATTCTTTGTTTGGTTCTTTTAAAATAATTTCTTTCTCTATGTTTATGGTTTTATTTTATTCATGCATTGTTTTCCTTTTGTGTTACCAGAATAATTTGGATGCCTGGGACCCACAGAACTTTAATGTGCATTGTAGTGCACTGACCTTCTTTATGATGATTATTTTGAATTGTTTTTAGTAATTCATAGATCTCCTTTTCTTTAAGGTTGGTTTCTGGAGATTTATTTTGTTCTTTTGATGGAACCATGTTTCCCTGTTTCTCCATGTGCCTAGCAATTTTTGTGTGGTTTGTGCATTTGTAAACAGCTGCCTCTCCCTATCTTAATGGACTGGCTTCATAGAGGGCAAGACCTTCTTCCATTAGCCTGGCTAGAGCTTCTGGAGGCTACTCAAACCTTTTCCAGGGATGTGTCTTCTCTGGGCTTGTGCATGTGGTTTCCCAATAGAGAAGTTTGCTATTTCTTTTTCAGGAGCTTATAATTTCTTCGTCCCTCTTGTATCTCTCTGTGTCATTGTGGGTTCTCTGGTGCTCCAATAAGTGCTGAGCTGTCTTTTGTTCTCTGTGGCTCCAAGGATCCAAAATATGTTGGTTCTTTGTTTTTTCTTCAAGTCAGGTGAGACAGAAGCAATTCCCTTGGGCAGTTCCCTGAAAAGCTGGAACACTGGACTTACATTCTACTCTTCTCTTTCGTTCCCAATGGAGAAGCTGATACTTGGGCTCTTCTCAGTCATGCTGAGCTATGCTGGCTTGGGGGAAAGGCTATGTGGTTGCTGTGAAATGGCTTTTCTCACCTGTTTCAATGTGACTGTCTTAACTTTGAGCTTGCCTGGGATATTGTGACTTCTTAAAAGTGTTTGAAGTTCTCATAAAGGCTTTTTAGACTATGTATTGTTAAGTTGATATCTCAGTGGGGAAATGAAGTCTGGGGTGATATTTTGCTATCTTGATGGTATCACTTCTCGAGCCCTCTTTTTAATGACATTTCTTCCAGACACCCTTCCTTACTGTCCCTTACCAGAGGCCTCTGGACTATAAAAGGTGGGACACCAGGGCCTTACATCTGTAAAGACCTTGTGGGACCATAACAAACTCTTTTCTCCCCAACAAGTGACCATAGGGCATGTGATTGTTGAGTGTGTGCTTCTCCTTTGTTTGACCAAGTGCAACCTACATGGTTTCCATGCTGCAAGTGAACATATGGTCTTAGCCATTTTAGGGACAGATGTGTTTTGAGAGGATGTTGCATCTGGAGCCCAAGGTCCTGAGTACCAGCTGCACCACCCCAGTGATGTGACATCTCTGGTTTTTCTCTAGTTGTGCATGAGAAGGGCCACACTTCTCTCTTGGAAGGCACAAGGAAACAGATACCTCTAGATCCTAAGAATCAATGTGGGAATTATCACCAGGAGGGTATAAATAAACAGAGACAGAACAGGTTCCCCAGACTATGCTAAGAGATCTGAGCCAAGAAGTGGCCCAGCCAGCGGCCCCACCTCTCCCCCAATGTCCCTCTTTTTCTCCTTTCTATAAATTTCCTGCCCTTCCCTATTATACATGTTTGCCATGCCACTCAACCAAGAGCATTGTCAGGGAAGCCGTCAGACTATCTTGTAGAAGGCTCTATCTAGTAAATACCCATTCACTTGGCTTGAGTTCTGTTCTTTCCATAGTCCCATGCTATTCCTCAAGCCAGTGTGTTTCTTGCCAGAAATCCCCAGCATTGGGACCCAACTAGATTCTAGAGGCCCCTTCCAGAAGTTACTTCTAGAAGCCTCATTCATTCATTCATTCAACATATACTTTTGTTTTTCTCAAGGCCACCCAGCAGATGGTCCTGGGAATTCCTGCCCTAATCTCTGGCATGAGGACACCATGTTGGTGTTCCCACAGGAGAAGGAAGCCAGTACTGGCAGGATTTCTGAGGGTCTCCAGGACTCTCATCCATAGAATCCTGTAGAGAAGTCCTTTGGGAAGTCCTCTGAGTGACCTCATAGGCTGAGTGCCTCTGAATGGGGCTTTCAGCTGGAGTAAGGAGGCTACTGGGACAGCAGACAAGTGTATAGGCAAGGGCTGTGGCTGAACAGGTTGGAGGAGGCCCAGGGTAAGTGAAGGCCACTAAAGCCAGCACAAGGCATCTGGGAAAATGGCGATGGGAATGACTTCTTATCAGAAGTCTGAGGTCACTGGGGCAGGTTCTGGATCAACGTTTCCACGTACCCAGCCCAATCATGGATATGGCTGAGGTGCAATGATGCCTGCAGCTCTGATGATTTCTTTTTATAGAAATTCTAAGAGGAAGTATATTTCTCCACTACTCCTTGACAGAATTTTTAGATTATCCACCCACTCAGATACATTTTTCCCTCAGTTCATTCAAGCTCGGGATGTGGGGGTGGAGTAGGGGGAGATATAAAAGAATTAATGAAAAGAAAAGTTTCTTCTAAGACAAGGTGTGCCATCCCTGCCTCCTCTGTGGTGGGGAGTCGGGGCAGGGCTGTAATGGAGTCATGTCCAGCCAGGAGGAAAGCTCCTTAGCTCTGCTCAGCTCTTTTAGACCTCCATGCTACATCTGATATTTGGCCTGGCCCATCATCTTTCCCTCTCCCTTTTTCCTTCCCTCCTTCCATCCCCTCCTCTCATTGTGTCATCTCAGTGCAGTAGTAAGAGCATAAAATTTCAGATCTCAGTCTCAGGAGTAAGACAAATCTGTGTTTGAACCTCAGCTTTGTCATTTGTTATTTTATGTGTGAACTTGGACAAGTTACTTAGCCTAAACCTCATTTGTTAAACAGGGTCAAAAACAATACCTGCCACTTTGGGATATTGTGAGATTTGAAAGAAATATTGTAAGTAGCTCAACATTGTGTGGGGAACATAGTCAGTGCTTGATAAATGATGGCTGAAATTCCTTCAGCCTTATGCTTACTGACCTTTGCTTCCTTTGCCAGCCTTGTGCTGGGCGCTCAAAAATGTATTGATGAAAAAGGCAAACAATGCTCTCTGCCCTCACAGAGCTCAGTCAGGTGGGAAGATGGCCATGGAAGCAATGGGCAGTGGCAGATGGGGTCACATCTCTCAGCTCTAATTCAATTCCACTGTGGGCTTTTCCATCCTAAACTACTTTCAGACATCCACACCAGTTGATTTGGCTTCCTAGGCTTTTTGGGAGTTGGGTCTACAGGAGTTGTGCATTCATGAGTGAACTGTGTTGTAGCTCATTCATACATGGCACAAACATTTACAGAGTGCATGCTATGTGCCTGACTAGGCACTTAGGATGCACCAGTGAATTAAATGGAGACCTTGCTCTTGTGAAGTGAATGTTCTGGCAGGAGGAAACAGACAATAAATAATAAAGACAATATATAAATAAATTATGTAGGGTGCTTTAGAGTGACACATGCTATGGGGGAAAGGAAACATAGAACACGTAAGGAAGATTGGACGTTCTGGGGATAAAGTGGGGGTGGGTTGTGATTTCATAAAGGGTAGGCCTCATTGAGAAAGGACTGTCGAGCCAAGACTTTAAGGAGGAGAAGGGGTTTGTCTTATCTGGGGAAAAGAACTTTTGAAGAAGAGGGAAAAGCAGGTGTCAAGTTTGTGAGGCAAGAGCATGGCCCGCTTGTGGGAGGAACAGGATGGAGGCAAGCATGGCTAGGGAGGGGTTAGCAAGAGAGGGAAGCTCCTGCAGAGCAGAGGTGTTATCTATTCTGTGCCTGGCAGGTGGTAGAAGTACAGTGAGCACTGGTAAATGAATGAATCCTTTCCAGCATCTAGGCCTGTCTGAGCCCTGCCAGGCCAGGACTGACCTCATCACTAATTTGCTTGAACAGAGGAAGCTGATTTAAACCCTCCTTTTTGATGGGAACAATTTTCAAATCACCAACAGAGCTCATATAAAATTCAAGTGTGCAGTCAGGGGCATCAAAACACAAAGCTCTGTCCTGAGCATGTAAAAAGAGCAGCGCATCTGCTGAAGGGTGGGAAAAACAAAGTGAAATTACTGGTGAACTTTGAATGTCTAATTTGAAGAAAAGTCCACACGGAACTTTCCCTGTAGCTGCTGGGAAAGTCCCCATTAGTGAGCCATTGGATACCCAGCAGATGTCCAGTTTGAAGCTGCTGGTGGATAAAGGAGGGCCATTTATGGAAGAAGGAAGGCCTACATCCTACTGCTGGTGACGGCATGCCACATCCTCCTTTACTTTGGCCTTCAGAATGTTTGATTTTGTGTCTTATGCTGTATCTCAAGTCTCCCAACTCCTCGTCTGCAGAGAGCTAGTCTCCTATCTATTCTAATTCTCATTGGCTGCTGAGGATTGACTGCCAGGAACATCCCAGGAATACAATCCTAAAGGAGGACCTCCCTGCTCTCCCTCACTCCAGGCCTCCTGTGGCAAACCATTGCCAGTGTGGCTTCAGATTCTATCTGGCCTATGACTGGAGGCCATTGTCTCAGGCACCTGGACCCTGAGTGGGGCTCTGATGCTTTCTGCCCTCATCTCTGCCCTCTCAGCCCCATCCTCCAGCTATCTTTCTCTCCTCCACTTCTTCATCTTACTAATCTCTTTTCCCTTTCTCACCTGGTGCAGAAATCCTGGGAGAGGGTGGGCATGCATCCAAAGTGGTCTATGGTCAGGAGAGGAGTGGTCCCTGAGGGCATTAGGTTCAGCACCACGGACAGATCCTTTTTGCTCCGGGTAGCACCAGCTAGCTATTCACTTGGATCACCTGACTCCAGCCATCTATATTAAGGTGGCCTTAAAGCCCCATGTTAAGATGGAAGGGCAGGAGCCTAATGTGGCTAAAGGACTTGGCTATATCCCCTGCTGTAACTGGCAAAGCAGAGTTAAGAACCCAGGCTTTCTGGTGCTTCATGATGCATCATATTAGTCCTTCCCCCTGTGTTTTTCATAATTTTGAAATATGGATGATGACAGGGTTTGAAGTTGCAGTGTCCCTGAGGGCAGAGGGCAGCTCCACTATGGGCGTGTGTATTTGGTAAAACAGCAGCCGTGAGCTTTTAGTTGGGTAAAGAAACAAATGAAAAGCCAAAAAAAAAACAACACAAAAACAAAGGCACAGATAACAACAGGACATATTAATCTATTTACTTAACAAATATTAACTAAATGTCTGAAATGCCGACCCCGTGCTGGGGATTTAATAGTGAATCAGACACGGACCTTGCCATCATGGGGCTCTTAGGTGGGTGGTTGAGACAAAGATATAAACTTAGTTTCACATACTCTTGACAATTCCCTCCTGTATTTACTTTTTTTTTTCCTTCTGGGAATTCCACTGTACACAGAGTTCCCCATGTGGTCTCCCTTCTGATGCCCGGCTAAGCCTCACCAAAGTGGGCTCAGCTCCACTCCAGAAAGCAAGAATTAAAGCAGAAGCCTAGGAGTTCAAGCTGAGATGATTGACATTTGAGGAAAGGGCTCCCCAAAGCAAGCAGTATTCTTTGCCTATGAAAGTGCTCTAGAAAGAGGTGTGGCTCATTGCATTGGCTAAAATAGGCATCTAGCTACACCTTCTCAACCCACAATCCATCATCCATCCATCCATGGAGAAATAATTAAAATAATAGAATCTGGCACCAGATTGCCTGGAGTTGAATCCTGTTACCACCATTTATCAATTGCCTGGCCTTGGGCAGGTTATATAACATTGGGCCTCAGTTTCCCTGTTTGTAAAATGGGAATCATAATAGTACCTATTTAATAAAGTTGTGAGGATGGAATGAATTATTAGATGTAAAGTGCATGAGACAGCACTTGGCATAGGAAAAATGATTAATCATTTTTATTATTATACTAAAGCTCCCTGAGGGCAGGGATAGTGCCTTCGGCACAGTGGGTACTCAACCCTATTTTTTAAAACGAGTGAATAAGTGAATCACGCATTTTCTAAGACCTGAATTTTTGTGTGTTGGCCCCTGTGCTCTGCTACTGTCCCCTGAGCCAAAGTCACAGGTCAGATGGCTTCTCAGCTGAGGAGACCTCAGTGGTTTGCTCTGAAAGTCAGGAGCAGGACCAGCCTGGCAGAGGCATCCACCCCGGACACACCTGGCCACTTCTCTCAGTGCTGACCACAGATGTGGCACAACCCAGTGAGTGCGAGGCTCTGCCATCAGCAATGCAGAGTTAACTTCTGCTGGTCCAGGATTCCCTGTCAACATAATAAAAACTCCTGGCTGTTGTTGGCCCCAAATTATGACAAATGAACAAGCTGCATCTGTATCACCAGGCAAGGAAAATCATATTTGGAGCACAGTGGTGGCTTCTATGTTAAGCATGTCCAGGAGAATCTGAGAGCCTGGAGTTAGAATTAGGAAGCTGACCAGCCTGTGATTGTTCCCCCAGAGCAATTGGACGTGAAACAGGCACAGGCTTGCTGCCTCACCTTGTCTGCCGTGCACTCTTTTGTGCCTTTGCCACATGCATCCCTGGCTTGAGAGGAAGGAGACCCTGTTTTGTTTTCATGTCCCTGAGGTACAGCAATGGCACTAAATTCTTTTCAACAAATCCCAGGCTCTGTCCCCAGTGCTGGGTGCAGAGTGGAAACAAGAATGTAGCTTTGGAACTGTGCCCCAGGTGGTGTGTAGAATCATTGCAGCCTGGGAGAGGGAGGATCCTGAGCTTTGCTTTCACACAGATGTGGATTTGAATCCCGGCTCTTCTCTTGCTACCTGTTTGACCTTGAGCATGTTCTTAAACCTTGAGGAGCTTCAGCTTCTTCACCTGTAAAGTGGTAGGGGTGGTGGGGGTGTAAAAGCCATTTCAAAGGGTCAGTGTAAATGTTAGGGAGATGATGTGAGTGAAACATGCAGGTAAATGTTGGTGCCCTTCTCAGATAGGCACCAAAGCTTCAGTCTTTTGGGGTTTGCTTGTATGTGCTCTCTGCTGTTTCCCTGGATCCAGCAAGGTTTCCCTGAACCACCCAAGTGGAGACAGTAGGATGGGTCATGTTTGTCTGTCTCTGTATTGCACTATGAACTCCTTGAGGGCATGGACTATATGATACAAAATCCACCCTTCCCTTCTGCTCACCCCCACACACATATAGCCTGGAGCTAAACAGCCCCCTCCAGAATTGCTGAATGAAAGACTGAGTTTGGCTTGGACCTCTGGGTTTCTTGATAGAATCTTGGGGGGTCTTTAACTTGGATGAGGAAATTGCATCTTTCTTTTCACTAATCTATTGAAACTTAGCATTTTTACCAATCATGAATATAGGCAGCAAAGCACAGCAGTATAATAGTACTTGTGACTTTGTCACTGATAAGATCACAGGTATTTTCATTACCTGGAAATACAGTTGTTGCAACTATCAAGAAATAGCTTTGAACTGCAGTGTTTATCAGAACCATTGCCAGATCTTATTAATATGCATTAAGAAAGGAGTACCTGTGTTACTATGACACACTTGCAAAATATTTTGAAAACAATATTTCAATATAATTGGTTTTCTTTGTAATTCGATATATTTTGTTTTATGCTTTTAAAAGTGTCATTTGTAAAGGCCTCATCAGGCTGCTAAAGGAGGCCATGAGCAATAAAGGTGAAGAATCCCTTGTCTAGGAGGTCCAACGACGGGCTTTTTTGGTCTTATCCTAAATGAATGCAAAAGGTGGAATGTTAGATTCCTGTGCATGTTATTCTAGTGAGAGTATTTCTAGGTCCCATTAGGAACTCCAGAATGCTTAAGAATTAGACCAGTGACTCTCAGTTAGGGGTGATTTTTCTCTCTTAGAGGACATTTGGCAGTGTCAGGAGATGTTTTTGGTTGTCACAACTGGGAGTGCTCCCCGGCATCCACTGAGTAGAGGCCAGAGATGCTGCTAAACATCCTATGTATGCAGGGCAGCCTCCACCGCAAAAAATTATCCTGCCCAAATTGTTAGTAGTGCCAAGATGAGAAGCCCTTGACTGAACTGTCATGTTAATGGAAATCTCTCTGACTGTTATGACCTCTAGGGAAAAAAAAATCAATGCACAACTTTTTCAAAACACCTGTGATAATTCTCTCATCCAGCCCTGAGTGCACATCTGCAGTATGTAGTAGGCATTGGGCACTAGGATTATAGAGGGGAGTGTGACCCTGGAGGAGCTCTAGGTTCACATTTCAGTAGGATGTGTGACCTAGTAGAGCTGAATATAGGGTGTAGCCATTATGCACATCTCTCCTGGGCACCTGCTGCCCAGGTAATGTGCTGGGTGCTGGGGATCAGTGTAAATGTGACAACATGGTCTCTACCCCAGGGAATCCACACGTCTCAGGGGAGACGGACACCAAGCAGCCATGATGTGTGCCACAGGTGATGATAGAGACGCAAGGTTTGTGAGGGCACACAGTAGGGTGTGTGTTTAGGTGTGTGTTGGGGTGAGAACAATACATCTTAGTGGAGTGGTCAGTATGGTATCCTGGGGGTAGTGATGTTTAAGCTGTATCCTAAAAGATGAATAGGAGTTAGAGCAGAGGATGGGAAAGGATGTTTCAATCAGAGGGAACAGCAAGTCTGAAGACTTAGGGTGAGCAAAAGAGTGTGGAGCATCAGAGGAAGCAAATGGAGTCTGGCTTGGACTGGAGTGTCATTTAAGGGAAAGAGTAGCAAGAAGTGAAGCCTGGGGCAGGAGCAGGGCCACATTATGAGGAAATCTTGTGTGCCATATTTATTTAGGATTTCAGGCTTTATCCAAAGGCACCACTGAAGGATTTTAGGCAAGAGTAGCAGGGCTTTTTCGTTTTTCTGAAAGGCACAGATTGGGAGGGAAGAGGCTTGGACTTTAGTGGATGGCTGCTGCATTGAGACAGAGGGGGGAAGAGAAAGAGAGAGAGAGAGAATGAACACAGAGAGTTACTGCCCATGAAACCTGGGAAGGCGTCTCAGAGGAGGTGCTATGTGAATTGAATCTGGAACAGTGAGTAAGATTTGCTATACTGAGAAACTATGGGAAGGGCATTCTAGGCAAAGGGCCAAGCATTGTAAAGGCCTGAAAGGGCCTAGGGTATTTGTAGATGATTAGTTATTTGGTATGACCAAATCATGATGTGCAGGAGAGAAGGGCTAAGATGAGGTTCAGTGCCAGAATCTCTATGACCACGGTCTCTGGTCAGCTCCTAAACGGTGATTGCAGAGGGCCAAAGATACTGTTTTTTTCTTCCATCTGTCCAGACAAGTTGCCCCTGCCAGAAGGCATGCTTAAAGCTGGGCCAGAGTCCAGCTGGAGACTTGAGGTGTACAGTCAGCTCTCCACGCGGCATGTGAGACATCTTCAATGGGCATGATGATTTGCCTCACATCTGCTGCTCTCTTTGGTGTTTCCTCTTAGGGTAGTTTCATTAATTGCATGGTTTCAACAAATCCATGTCTCTAGCCGAGAGTGCACTCCAAAATTCCAGTCTACAGCCCTAATTGCCTTCTGGCCATCTCCATTTGGATGTCCCACTGGCTTCTCTAACTAAATTTGTCCCAAAATTGGACCTTATCAGTCAATAAATATTTGCAGAATTGAATTGAATTTTCCTGCCAAACTTCTCAAAAGAGTTATCTCCTCAAAATTATCATTATATATAGACAACATGATTGTGTACCTAAAACACCCAAGGGAATCAACTGAGAAATCTTTAGAATTAATGAGAGTTCAGAAACCCAGTTGGATGCAAGGTGAATACATAAAGATCAATAGGTTTTCTGTACATCAGTAATAACCAGGTAGAAAAAAAAATGGGTAACGATGTCATTCACTAGAGCAACAAAAAGTGCATCAACTACCCAGGAACAACCTTAACAAAATGTGATGGGGAGAGACTTAAATATGGTGGCATGAGAGGTGAGACAGAAACCTCCTCCCAAAACCACAAATAATATGAAAATATAGCAAATACATCTAATCCTGAAAGAGCAACAGGAAAGAAGGCTGTGGCACTGCCTACACCTGGGGAAAACAGCACACCTCAAGGAAAAGGGTAAAGTAACAAAGCCGTGATCCAGAGGGACCTAAGCCATTCCCCCACCCCAGCTCACCAGAGGGAGGAAGAGAAATGGAGTGGGGAGATGGGGGAGGCCTAGCATTGCTGAACACCCAGCCCTGGAGATCTGCTCTGGGAACATGAACCTACATTACATGGTACTCTGGAGATTAGTGGCATTGGAAAGCTAAGACAGGCAGAATATTTGGAGAGATTGAGATTATAACTGCTGTGGAAAACACATATCCACAACTGGCCACTCTGGGACAAAAGAAAGGCAGGTAGTGTGAGAAACTTCCTAACAGTGAGAGGGCTGCTAAAAGGGCAAGTATTGCAGAGAGCTTACTGCTCAAGAGGAAGGACAGGTAGACAAAATTGCCTGGATGCACTCTGCCTGGCAGATTGGGAACTTTCAGGAGTCTCAGGTGCTCCATCCCCCTGACTAGCTATGCAGCTACAAGGCCCCCTACTGTGATAAGCAGCCTGCTACACTTTCCTCCCAGCTGGCAGCTGCTCGCAAACTGGCTGCACCTGCCATTGCGCCAGGCCAGCCAGAGGGCAGCCCCACCTATGGCAGCTACAAGTGCAAAACACAGAGGCTTTTTCCTGTGTACTTGGCCCACTGGCTCTGGCACTGGAGACAGGCACTGCAGCCTGGAAGCAGAAAAGAGCTTTTTCCTCCCGACAGGCACCACCATCGCTTGCCTGCGATCCCTGCCATCACTCCAGGGGCTGAGCAGCTCCCGAGAGTAGAGCTTCTGGGCACTAGAGGGCATCACCTACAAATATGAAACATCAAAGAAACCTGGTTCAAACCAATATCCTACAAACACTAGAAAGAAGGCCAAGTGAAACTGAACTCATCAATCTTCCTGAAAGAGATTTCAAAATAAAAATCATAAACATGCTCACAGAGCTACAGAAATATATTCAAGAACTCAAGAACGAATTCAGGATGGAGAACAATCATTACAGAATACAGTGGAGGGTTTTAAAAGCAGATCAGATGAAGTAGAGGAGACGGTAAATGAAATAGAAACTAGAGAACAGAAATACAAAGAAGCTGAGGGACAGAGAAAAGAGGATCTCTATGACTGAAAGAATATTGAGAGAACTGTGTGACCAATCAAAATGGAACAATATTTGGATTATGGGGTACCAGAAGAAGAAGAAGAAGAGAGAAAAAAGGATAGAAAGTGTCCTTGAGAAGGTAATTGCTGAAAACTTCCCTAATCTTGGGAAGGAGACAGTCTCTCAGGCCTTGGAGATGCACAGATCTCCCAACACAAGGGACCCAAGGAAGACAACACCAAGACATATAGTAATTAAAATGGCAAAGATCAAGGATAAGGACAGACTATTAAAAGCAGCTAGAGAGAGAAATAAGATCACATACAAAGGAAAGCCCATCAGGCTATCACCAGACTTCTCAACAGAAACCTTACAGGCCAGAAGGAGTGTCATGATGTTTTTAATGCAATGAAGCAGAAGGGCATCAAACCAAGATTACTCCAACTGGCAAGGTTATCATTTAAATTTGAAGGAGGGATTAAACAATTTCCAGATAAGCAAAAGTTAAGAGAATTTACCTCCCACAAACCTTCTCTATAGTGTATTTTGGAGGGACTGCTCTAAATGGAAATGTTCCTAGGGCTAAGTAGCTGTCACCAGAGGAAATAAAACCACAGTAAAGAAAGTAGACCAATTAATTACTAAGTAGATGCAAAATCAAATCAACTACCCCCAAAGTTAGTCAAGAGATAGACAAAGAGTACAGAATATGATACCTTATATATAAAGAAAGAATGGAGGAGGAAGAAAACGGAAGATAAAAAAACCTTCAGATTGTGTTTGTAGTAGCATGGTAAGTGAGTTAAATTAGACTGTTAGATAGTAAGGAAGTTATCCTTGAACCTTTGATAACCACAAATCTAAAACTTGCAATGGCAATAAGTACATACCTACTGATAATCATC
The DNA here is from genome assembly GCA_032199065.1 of Smutsia gigantea. NCBI lineage: Eukaryota > Metazoa > Chordata > Mammalia > Pholidota > Manidae > Smutsia > Smutsia gigantea. Next base: position 84,381 of record JAVSCE010000611.1, read on the forward strand.
CTAAATGTAAATGGTCTGAATGCACCAATCAAAAGACATAGAGTCACTGAATGGATAAAAAAATAAGACCCATCTACATGCTGCCTACAAGAGATGCACTTCAAACTCAGAGACATACACAGACTAAAAATGAGGAGATGGAAAAAGATATCTCACGCAACTAATAGGGAGAAAAAAGCAAGAGGTGCAGTACTTGTGTCAAACAAAATAGACTTCAAAACAAAGAAAGTAACAAGAGACAAAGAAGGACATTACATAATGATAAAGGGGTCAGTCCAACAAGAGGATTTAACCATTATAAATATCTATGCACCCAACACAAGAGCACCTGCATATGTGAAACAAATACCAACAGAATTAAAGGAGGAAATAGACTGCAATGCATTCATTTTAGGAGAGTTCAACACACCACTCACTCCAAAAGACAGATCAACCAGACAAAAAATAAGTAAGGAGACAGAGGCACTGAACAACACATTAGAACACATGGACCTAATAGACATCTACAGAACACTCCACCAAAAAGCAGCAGGATACACATTCTTCTCAAGTGCACATGGAACATTTTCAAGAATAGATCATATTCTAGGCCACAAAAAGAGCCTCAGTAAATTAAAAAAGATTGCAGTTGTACCAGCCAGCTCTCAAACCACAAAGGTATGAAACTAGAAATAAATTATGCAGAGAAAACAAAAAAGTCCACAAACACATGGAGGCTTAACAGCATGCTCTTAAATAATCAATGGATCAATGACCAAAGAAAAACATAGATCAAGCAATATATGGAGACAAATGACAACAATAACTCAACACCACAAAATCTGTGGGGTACAGCGAAGGCCGTGCTAAGAGGGAAGTATATTGCAATACAGGCCCACCTCAGGAAAGAAGAGCAATCCCATATGAACAGTCTAAACTCACAATTAAGGACACTAGAAAAAGAAGAACAAATGAGGCCCAAAGTCAGTAGAAGGAAGGACATAATGAAGATTAGAACATAAATAAATAAAATTGAGGAAAATAAAACAATAGAAAGAATCAATGAAATCAGGAGCTGGTTCTTCAATAAAATAAACAAAATAGACAAACCCCTAGCCAGACTTATCAAGAAAAAAAGAGAGTCTACAAACATAAACAGAATTAGAAATGAGAAAGGAAAAATCACTATGGACACTGCAGAAATACAAAGAATCATGAGAGAATACCGTGAAAAATTATAAGCTAACAAACTGGATAACCTAGAAGAAATTGACAACTTTCTAGAAAAATACAACCTTCCAAGGCTGACCCAAGAATAAACCCAAGAATTGAACAGACCAATAACCAGCAAAAAAATTGAATTGGTAGTAAAAAAAAAAAACTACGTAAGAACAAACCCTTGGACCAGATGGCTTCATTGCTAAATTTTATCAAACATTTAGTGAAGACCTAATACCCATCCTTCTTAGTTTTCCAAAAAGTATAAGAGGAGGGAATACTTCCAAACTCATTCTATGAGGCCAGCAGCACTCTAATACCAAATCCAGACAAAGACACCAGAAAAAAAGGAAATTACAGACCAATGTGCCTGATAAACATAGGTGCAAAAATACTCAACAAAACATTAGCAAATCGAATTAAAAAATACATAAAAAAGATCATCCATCATGAACAAGTAGGATTTATTCCAGGGATGCAAGGATGATACAATATTCAAAAATCCATAAACATCATACACCACATCATCAAAAAGAAGGACAAAAACCACATGATCATTTCCATAGATGCTGAAGAAGCATTCGACAAAATTCAACATCGATTCATGATAAATACTCTCAACAAAATGTGTATAGAGGGCAAATACCTCAATGTAATAAAGGCCATATATGACAAACCCACAGCCAACATTATACTAAACAGTGAGAAGCTGAAAGCCTTTCCTTTAAGATTGGGAATAAGACAAGGATGCCCACTCTCCCCACTTTTATTCAACATAGTTCTGGAGGCCCTAGCCACAGCAATCAGACAATACAAAGAAATAAAAGGCATCCAGATCAGTTAGGGAGAAGTTAAATTGTCACTGTTTGCAGATGACATGATCTTGTACATAATAAACCCTAAAGAATGCACCCCAAAACTATTAGAACTAATAACTGAATTCAGCAAAGTTGCAGGATACAAAATCAATACACAGAAATCTGTTGCATTCCTATACACTAATGATGAACTACCAGCAAGAGAAATCAGGAAAACAATTCCATTCACAATTGCATCAAAAAGAATAAAATACCTAGGAATAAACCTAATGAAGGAAGTGAAAGACCTATACCCTGAAAACTACAAGACCCTCATGAGACAAATTAAAGAAGGTACCAATAAATGGAAATACAGCCCATGCTCATGGATAGGAAGAATTAATATTGTCAAAATGGCCATCCGGCCTAAAGCAATCCATAGATTCAATGCAATCCCTGTCAAAATACCAACAGCATTCTTCAACAAACTAGAGGAAATCATTCTAAAATTCATATGGAGCCACAAAAGACCCTGAATAGCCAAAGCAATCCTGAGAAGGAAGAATAAAGCTGGGGGGATTATGCTCCCCAACTTCAAGCTCTACTACAAATCCACAGTAATCAAGACAATTTGGTACTGGCACAAGAACAGACCCATAGATCAATGGTACAGAATAGAGTGCCCAGATATAACCCAAGTATATATGGTCAATTAATATATGATAAAGGAGCCATGGACATACAATGAGGAACTGAGAGCCTCTTTAACACCTGGTGTTGGCAAAACTGGACAGCTATATGCAAGAGAATGAAACTGGATTATTGTCTAACTCCATATGCAAAAGTAAACTCAAAATGGATCAAAGACCTGAATGTAAGTCATGAAACCATAAAACTCATTGAAGAAAACATAGGCAAAAATCTCTTGAATATAAACATGAGCAACTTTTTCCTTAACACATCTCTTCAGGGAAGGGAAACAAAAGCAAAAATGACCAAATGGGACTACATCAAGCTAAAAAGCTTCTGCACAGCAAAGGACACCATCAGCAGAACAAAAAAGGCATATTACAGTATGGGGGAATATATTTGTAAATGACATATCTAACAAGGGGTTAACATCCAATATATATAAAGAACACACTAGCCTCAACACCAAAAAAGCAAATAATCCTATTAAAAAATGGGCAGAGGATATGAAGAGGCAGTTCTCCAAAGAAGAAATTCAGATGGCCAACAGTCACCTCCACATCACTAATTATCAGGTAAATGCAAATTAAAACCACAATGAGATATCACCTCACACCAGTTAGGATATTCAATATCCAAAAGACAAGGAACAACAAATACTGGTGAGGATGTGGAGAAAGGGGGACCCTCCTACACCGCTGGTGGAAATGTAAGCTAGTTCAACCATTGTGGAAAGCAATATGGAGGTTCCTCAAAAAACTAAAAATAGAAATACCATCTGACCCAGGAATTCCACTCCTAGGAATTTACCCAAAGAAAACAACTTCTCAGATTCAAAAAGACATATGCACCCCTATTTTTATCACAGCACTATTTACAATAGCCAAGATATGGAAACAACCTCAGTGTCCATCAGTAGAAGAATGGATAAAGAAGATGTGGTACATATACACAATGAAATACTATTCAGCCATAAGAAAGAAAGAAATCCTACCATTTGCAACAACACGGATGGAGCTAGAGGGTATTATGCTCCGTGAAATAAGCCAGGTGGAGAAAGACAAGTACCAAATGATTTCTGTCATTTGTGGAGTATTACAATGAAGCAAAACTGAAGGAACAAACCAGCAGCAGATTCACAGACTCCAAGAAGGGACTAGCAGTTACCAAAGGGGAGGGGTGTGGGAGGGTGGGTGGGGCGGGAGGGAGAAGGGGATTGAGGGGTATTATGATTAGTACACATGGTGTGGGGAGGAGTCATGGGAAAGACAGTGTAGTTCAGGGAAGGCAAGTAGTGACTGTGGTATCTCACTACACTGATGGTCAGTGACTTCAATGGGATATGGGAGGACTTGATAATATGGGTGAATGTAGTAACCACAATATTTTTCATGTGAAACCTTCATAAGAGTGTATATCAATGATACCATAATAAAAAAAATAGGTGATGGGGACCTATGTAAAGAAAAGTACAAATTTTACTGAAAAATCAGCTGGTATTTATTGATCACTTACAGTTTGTCAGGTACTGGCTGACATTTAGCAATTTTTCAGGTATTATGAATCTATGTAACCATCCTGCAAATGGGTGTTAATTTTAAGGATGTTGAAAATAAGGTTTAAAGGGTTTACATAAAGTGCCCAAAAAGTATTAAGTGTTAATACTGAAATTTGAACGCAAGGTTTTTTTTTCCCCCGAAACCCAAGCTTTTAACCTTTTCACTAAACCACTTGCCCAATATACCATAAATACAGACACATGGAGTTGGAAGGTGTTGTCTGAGTGTTATAAAAAGATTGATTCACTTCACTCCTCCATCCAGCCCCAAAATATGTACGGAGTGTCTATTATGGGCAAATACTGAGCTAGGTGCTGGAGATAAAATATGAATAAAGTCTAAAGGGGTCTCCTGATGGAGAAGCCACATAAACACATCATTATATCACCATTGGTGAAGGCAAGGACATTCACAGAGAATGGTGAGCGAGCAAAGGTAGAGTTCTTGCCGTTGTCTTGCGGTTTCCAAGGAGGCTTCCTGGGGAAGGCAATGAGTCTTAAAGCACCTGCAGTCAGCAGTGGGAGGGGCCTAGAGCAGTATTCCAAGCACAGAGAGCTGGGTGGGCAATTAATATTCAAGAATTCATTCCTTCAACCAACTAGCCTTCTGTGAACATCTGCCGGGTGCCAGGTACTGGTCTGGGGGCTGGAGAGAGAGCAGAGGACAGAAGAGCACCCCTGCTGCCATGGAGATTGCGTTCTAAGGGCAGAGGGCACAAAGTCACCAAACAGGGACATATGTGTCAGAGGGTGCTAAGTGCTGTGGAAAAAACTAAGGCAGGAACCTGAAGCACCTGTTTTGAGAGCACGGAGGCTTGGATTTCATTTACGTGGTTCCTGCGGAAGTGATCATTTGACTCCAGACTGGGAGGAAGGGGTGTGGAGTGGGTCACACAGCTATTGGGAAAGGAGCTTTCTGGGCTAAAGGTTGAGCAAATATAAGAGTCCCAAGGTAGGTGACTGATGGACTTAAGGAACAGCCAGGAGGCAGCATGGCTGATCAGGCAAGAGCGGAGGAGAGACAGTAGAGGTCAAGAGGTGGCCAGTGTCCATTCAGGGCTTTTGAGGCCTGGCAAAGACTTTGGCTTTTATGTTGAATGAGATGAGAAACCACCCAGTCTTTAGTAGAGAGAAACCTTGGTAAAAATATTACCGAGAAAAAGACAGGTAAAGAAAAGCACACAGCCAGATAGACAACAACATCAGCAACAAATATGACAGAAGAGTAAAATACTGATTCTATAAAGAGTTAGTATGAATAAAAGTAGTAAGACCTTACAGAAGATGTAAGTACATAAAATTTAGAAAAACTGTGTATGTCAGAAATAAAATTGGAAGGCTAAAACTACCACAAACATATATTTAGTGCATATGATGCATCGAGGATGTAAATGTGTACATCACTAAGAAAAAATAAACACAGTGATGGAAAATGAGCTAAAGATTTCATCAGATAGTTCCTGAAGGGAGGGATTAAAATTACTAGGAAAAGCTGAAAAAATGTTGAGTCTGAGTCACAAAGAGATGCTAAATAAAACAAGATAGTGTTTTTTGCACCTATCAGGTAGTTAAAAGCTTCTCAGTAATATAATACACAGTGTTGGTGAAGATGCCTTGAGACAGGCATTCCTAGACATGGCTGTTGAAAATGTAATTGGTGGCCATTTTCTCAAAAGAATTGGGGCAATCCAGAGCCAAGGCCTCAGAAATGTTCATACCCTTTGACCTGGTAACCTGTGCTTTTGGAAGTCTATCCTGGGGAAACCACCCAAAAATAGAGGCATGAACAACAAGCTGAGATCTAGTTCTTGAGGACTGTTTTTGACCAGGTTTGGTAGCTGCATTGACTAGAGAGAGGCATGGGTGAGAGAAGGCAGCCCATCCTGAGAAAGAAATGCAAGGTGTGCACTTCTCAGATGAAAGTCCATAACCGCATTCCTGTCTACAGGGCAGCAAGCTGGTCACTGGAACTGAAGAACAGGTAGCCCTTTTCTTGGAAGAAATTCAGCATTTCATAGGCCTGAAAGGGCATTTAGCTCTTTGGCATGGACTCCTACTCTATTAGCGTTTCAATCTGGAGTGGCTGCTCTCGGTTATGACTTTCTCAACTCACTAACAAACATTTGATTTCAGGGAGACTTCCAAATGAGTCAGGCTCATAGCCCTATCTAACCATCTCCAACGGTGCCTGCCGCAGAGGTCAGCCAGCCTCATATGGACAATATCCACCCCAGAAACCAAAGCTGGACAAGTTTACCATTAAGTGAGCATTCATTCTGGGACGCTGGCCATGGAAAAGCATTTTCCACTGCACTGACCAGCATTCTGTCACCAGACCTTACTAAGAGTTCAAGTCTTATTTATAACAGAAAAAAAGAAATCCAGAGACAATTTAAATGCTTGACAATAGGAGAATGGTTGAGTAAATGCTAGTATAACCATCTACTGGAATGTTGGGTATCCATTTAAAATGCCATTTATGAACAGATTCAATATCTTGGGGAAAAGCTCATGTTACAATGTTTACTGAATTGTTGCAAAAGAAAACCGAGAAATGACCTGAATGACCATCAGCAGGGAAGTGGTTGAATACATTGAAATACATCCAGGCCTTGGAATATTAAACATTTATATAAAAAATAAGTTTGATAGATGTGTATTTACTGACCTAGAAGGTGTCCCTGATGTATTGTTAAGCGAGAAAGCAGTTGCAGAGAAATGAGCTAAGCTACAATCTCATTTTTAAAATAAAATAATTAAAGTTCTACTGGAATATGTCCATTTGTTTGCATGAAGAGAACAGGATTGGAGAGGGACACATACCTGCCTATTACCTTTGGTAACTTCGGATTGGCTGGAAGGGAGAAAGACTGGAGGTCAGTTTTTCTTTATATATCTTTGTGTTGCATACATGCATATCTATAAATATTACAAGTGCACATTGTCTTTTGTAATTTAAGACCAAAAAATAATTTACTGAAAAAAGAGCACACGATATTATATATACAGTTTTATCTCAGTAATGTGAAATGTACATGGAAAAATATAGAAAAAATGAAAATATTGACAGCAGTTGCCTCTGGAAGGAAGTTGAGATTATAATGTTCCTCTTTTTTTTATTCTTGCCTGTATTTTCCAAATCTTCTACAAAATTTGAACAAAGCATGTAAAATCTAAAGGCCTCCATCTTCTCACCCGTCAGTTTTGTCTTCAGTTATTACAACCTGGCCTCTGTCCACCTTGCCACCCATCACCTGCCTTTGCTGAAATTCATGTTTCCATTTCGAACACACTTATTGAATTTTAGGCACTGGGGATGCAGCAGGAACTAGGACAAAGTTCCCACTCTTCAGCATTCTTACTTCCAGAGGGACCATTTAGATCAGCCAAGTGACCTCATCCAAGACCCTCATGTAGCCTCTTTGTGGTGCTCAACACACTGAGTCACCTTCTCCTGTATGGAACTGCCCTCTGGTTCTCCTCCCACCATTCTTCCTGCCTCCCTGCTCCCTACTCTGTTACTTTTCCTGTCCCCATACATGGCAAGAGTTCCCAGGGGCTCTGTTCTGACCTCTCTTCACTTCTTTCTTCACAGCAGGAGACATGGTTCATCCCCAGATTCTGAGCCAGAAACTGCGGGTCTGAGCTGAGGAGCAGTCTGGGATGCAAGGAGTAGTGGTGAATGTTGGTGTCAGTGGTTGTCCAGAATGTGAACAAGTTGGGGTGGCCCTTAGGTATGGCCCCTGTGGGGTCTGCACTCGGGACTCACTCTGTCACCCCTTTAGTATAAACAAATGCCAGTTGGGTGCATTTGTTTATTGGTGTCTGTGATCCAGGCTGCATGGACCATCACAGAGTCTAACCTAGAGGAATGAATGAATGAAAGAACACGTTAAAATGGCATCACCAAGAAGGTGATATGAGCCCAAGTAGATCTGGTAGTTGTGCCAGTGAGGGGCGGTTAGGGAAGTGAACTGGCAGACTTCTTTGAAAGTTACAGAGATAGAAGCTTTACTTCATTATTATTGTGGTTGAATGTTTTTCTGGTTTCTGGGACACATGTCATCTTTTGAGAGCTGACTTGTTCAATACCCTTCTAATTTTGCAATTATAGTGCTTTTCTGTTCTTGAATAGTTGATTAGTAATAGCTCTTTCTATATTAAGGATATTACTTTTCTACCTAACATTTTTGTATTCCTTTTTCTTTCTATTTTTGTCATATACATACATTTTGTATCATTGTAACTAAAATCTTGTAGTATGTCCACAGCTTCTGTGTTCAGAAAATCAGTTAGATTATTATTTGCCTGTATTTTCTTTTAATTCTCTTATGGCTCTTTTTTTTTTTACTTTAAACTCTTTATTCTATCAGGAATTAATTTGAGTATATGGTATGAGTTGAGGAGATAAATTCTTATCCCAAACAATTAATTAGTTGACTGTGTAAAAATATTTTTCTTTTCTCATTGATTTTTTAAATGTTGTCTTACACATATTTCACTTCTTACATGTGTTAAGGATATTCCTGCAATACAGTTTCATGTTCTGCGTGTCCACTCTTGGATCACCTCCATATTATTTTCATATATCTCATTTGATGATTCTGTATAGTGTCTTGTAGAATGAGAATTCTACATTGATGCCTTTTCTAAAAATATTAATTGTCTGTGACTGCCTATTTTTCCAGTTAAACTTAGGTATTATTTTCCTAAATTTAAAACAGGTCACTGGGCTTTTGGTCAGAATTGCATTAAGCTTATAAATTAACTTTCAATAACTTTTCAAAAGGTTAATATTCTAAATTAACCTTTCAGTAGTTAGTTTTTCCTCTCAAGATTACTTTATGTCTCTCCAATTATTCAAATTGTTTTATTCCTCTCTAAAAGTTATTTTTATACAGTGCCTGCATATTGCATACTAAGTTTATTTCTATTTTTTATATGCGTTTTGTGGTTATCATACATAAGACCTTTTCTCTTTATATTTTTATCTGTCCCTGGCATATGGAGATGTTGATTTCATATATTTTGCATTTGGCTACTTTACTGAAATTTCTGATTAGTTCAAAAAGCTTTGTAATTGATTCTCCTGGGTTTTCTGGGTATATTAAAATATCATCTGCAAACCATATTTTTGTTGGCTCTTTTCTCATTTATTTTTCTTGTTTTGCATGAGTTAGCTACTCCAATAAGTCGTGAAATCTCAGAGGTGATAGTATTGTTTCTGTCTCATTCCCGATATTAATTGTGGTGTTTCACAAGCATGATGTAGGTTATTGTTCTAAAATGGGTGCTCTGTCATGGCAGGGAAATATTCTTTTCCCAGTTCCAAATGCAGCTTTTAATCAGGATTACGTGTCTAACTTCATTAAATGCCCACTTAGTATTTATTCAGAAGACCTTAATTTTTTTCCTCCTTTTGTGGGACACTCTGTGTTAAGAGATTTCTCAATATTAGTAATTTTAGAGACTAGCTGTCCTTTATCAGTTAATTCCTAAAGAGAGCTTGCCAAATAATTAGTGTTGAGTCAATTTTTCTGCATCCTAGTTCAGAAGGTAGATCTGAGGTGGACTGCTTACATGTGTATCCCATCTCTGAATAATGGTGTGACTTGTGCTCTATTCCTGAATATCTCTTTGCCTTAGTTCTTTGTTTGTAAAATGGACATGATATTGATAGTTTCCATCTTAAGGGATGTTGTGAGGATTAAACAAGTCAATATATGTAAAGTTCTTACAAGACTGTTACCAAACACTCACTAAATACAAGCACTATATTAAATTATTGAGAAATTTATCATGTGCCTCGTACTGAGCTTGTGTAAATTCAGAGATGGGAAAATTCACATATGGCCTGTCTTCTCATGGAGCTTACAGCCTGCAAGAAGAGAGATATGTATGAAATAATCACCTGGAAGCATGGAAATGTGATTTTTTGGTAAGTGCTACCAAGGAGAGGTTATGGTGTCATGAGAGGACACCAATAGGGGGTTTGACCTACTCAGGGAGAGACACTTGACCGAGATCTGAAAGATAAATATGCCAATATGGGAGAGAATAGTATTCTAGGAGGCGAGAACAGTATATGCAAAGGTCCGGCGGCAGTGCAGTAAGAGAGTGTGTCCAGTACAAAGGACTGAGAAGGCTGGGATTTGACTGGAAAGCTGGTGGACTTGAGGCTAAGGGGTCACTGAGGGCCAGACCATGCAGAGACCCTCATAGGTCTACAAGTGATTTTTCCTTATGGGAGAGCAATGAGTGGCCACGGAAAGCTTGGTATAGGTGCGGAGAAGGGGAGGTGACCCAGTTAGATTTCTGTTTTGGAAAGATGCCCCTACTTATGTGTTAGCAAGGACAAGAGTAAACATGGTTGACCAGTCAGGAGGTTTCTATGGCAATCCAGGGAAGAGATTGGTGTGGGGCTGGGGCAAGTGGAGACAGAAAAGGGTTGGGAAGGAGAAGAAGGTGTCAGGAGAGGATGGGGACATTATAAACCTAAGCATCTCTTAGGAGATGTTGGGTCTGGAGCTCAGAGGGAGGTCTGGCCTGGCGTGTGAAGTTGTGAATCATCAGTGTGCAAGCAGGGAGGTCCTCTAGACTAGACAGAGAGGAAGAGAGGCTACAACATTGAGCCTGGAAAGGAGCCAGAGAAGGAGCAGTGGGTGGAAAGAAGTGTGGTGTGGGAGGGAGCTTGACACCACCCACTGCAAGCGTGGTCCCTGAGCAGCAGCTCCATTGCGTCAGCAGGGAGCATGCTGTGCTAGGTAAGCAGCTCTCCGGCCCCCCACAGACGCTGTCCAGCAGGACATCAGGGTGAATCTCTCATCCAGGTCCCCAGGCAATCCCTGCACGCAGTGAAGTCTGCAACACTCAGGCCTGGGAGGAGGGTTTCCAGAGGGAGAGTGCGTGTGGGCAACAACGTTAGAGGCAGCTGAGAGAGAGGTCTGTTAGAGTGAAGACTGGAAGAATACCCACTGGACCCATCAGTGACCTCAGCAGACCTGTTTGGGTGGATTGGATCAATAGGGCCAGAAGGCAGAAGTGACAGGGCGGGAGAGTGAGTGGGAAGTCAGGAAATGGAGACAGAAAGTATAGACAGATTGTGTTTTCTAGAAATTTGGCTGCAAAGGGAAAGAGGGAGACGGGGCTCCACGGAGATGAGGAGTGGAGTAGGAATTGTTTTCTTAATGATAAAGTCTTGAGCACATGTCAAATGGGAAGGTTCTTGTGGGAAGGAAACGACTGAGTGTATGTAACGTGTATAAGAGAGAAACAGAAGGTTCTTGAAGGTTAGGGAGGAATGGCATCCAGAGGGCACACGGGAGGAGTATATTTAGATAGAAGGACTGGTGGCTTCTCTGTTGGAAGAAGGAAGGCAGCGTGGGGTCAGCTAGACTGGTCTGGACTGGGAAGACAAGGGGATTCCCGCTGGTGGCTCCTGTTTCTGTGGAGAGTGGGAGGGGAGGCAGTGGCTGAGCAGAGGGGCCTGCAGAGTAAGGAGGCTGTGGAAAATGCAGCAAGTTAGAAATAGTCATGCTGGCATTTAATGTTGTAAAGGGGAAGCCCAAGTCCCACCTGGTCTGGTCGCCGCTTAGTCCAAACCCTCTGAGCCTTGGTCTCCCACCTCATAAGCTGTTCCAAGGCTTCAACACAACAGCACACATTTCCTCACCAGGATGGCGCACGGCACTACCGAGCTCGCACTCAGTGTCAGTCATCCGTCTTCCCTCCCCCTGTGCCAAGCTTGGGGCTGGCCCCGATGAAGCAACTGAAGAGCGGGGTAGTGGTTCTCTGACACAACACGCCCGTCTCCCTGGAAGCTTGTGGGCATCCTCTCGTTGTACTGAACCGCTCCCTTTCTCTCTCCCAGGACAGAACTGCACATTCCAGCTGCAGGGTCCCAATGGGACAGTCGAGAGCCCAGGGTTCCCTTATGGCTACCCCAATTATGCCGACTGCACGTGGACCATCGCTGCGGAGGACCAGCACAGGATCCAGCTTGTGTTCCAATCCTTTGCTCTGGAGGAGGACTTTGATGTCCTGTCGGTGTTTGATGGCCCACCCCAGCCAGAGCACCTGCGAACCAGGTACCACCTCCCCTTCTCCCCACAGCCAACAGCTAGGCCCTGAGCCAGGCTTGCTAACTAATAAGGACCTCTGTTTTCCTGAGGCCTGCCCTCAACTTCTCTGCTCTCTTTACATTTCCCAACTCCTTTCTCCTGCTTAGATGTGCCCAATGGGCAGGACTGATGAGTAGGACATTTGGGAAGATGCAATAGAAGACACAGAAACATTATAGAGAAACTGAAGTCTTTCTATTGAAACCTATTTTGCATGCACGTGTATGTATATTCTGAGCACACGCAGGAATATCTCTTTCTCCCCTTGGACTCAGCAGGTATGAGTTGAAGGCCAATAGCAACCATGTCTTGTATCCTGTACTTGAAAACCATCAATACTTTGTTGGAATTTTCCTGGCGTTCATGTGGCCTCTGCGAGGGGTGTAGAATCAGGAATCTGGGGAAGTTCCTGTTAACTCAAATCCCATCCTTGTTTAGGGAAAAGAAGGCTGTGGAGAGGGGGAGAATGCTGCCTCCCAAGGGGGAGTGCTCACAGGGAGGAGGGAGACAGGGAGGGAGGCTACCCCCTCTGCAGAAAGGGCAGACTTGTCTGGGGCACAGGCCAAGCCGCAGCATCATAGCTCTCCAGGTTTTGCTGACCCAGGGGCTGGGTGCCTGACTTCATCATAAGCCTCATCCTGGTCCTGCCAGCCAGGTTTTGGGCTCTCCAGGGAGCCAGAGAGTTACTGGCTGACCAGCTAGGCCTTGGAGAGCCGAGGATGCTAATCGGCGGAACACAATGCGTGGTCCCTTGCCAGGTGCTTCACCCTCGAGGCTTCCTGTAAAATGCCCCGGAGCCCTTGGCTTGCAAGCTCCTGGGGCAGGGTCATAGACGACATTTACAGGACAGTGCCAGCCCTCTTCTCTCTCCCTCTCTGCCCTCTCAGGGCAGTGCTGAGGCATCTGGGACCTCCTAAACTGGTAGTTTCTCCTAGACACGATGAGGCTTAACCCTACCTTGACATTGAATAAAAGAACACAGTTGGTGTTCTTTTACTGAAACTGGGTGAAAGGACTGGAGTTCACTTTACGTATTCAACCCCCAAATATTTCATGAGCTAGTATGTTCTGGGCACTGGCTTGGGTGCTGGGATACAACCGTGAGCAAAAGAAAGCCTCTGTCTTTATGGAAGGTACCAGCTAATGGAGCAGACAGGCATGGGCTGTGAATATGTGAATTTGGAGTTTAAGGACATCGGAGCAAGAGAGAGAAAATTGGGAGACTGGGATTCAGTAGCGCTTCAAATCATGAAACTGGAAGAGGTCACAAGTCCTCACCATCAGATGCTGAGGTGAGGTGACACCATCCATGCACATGTGTGTAGACTTTTGATGAATGTTTAATGGATACTGAAAGACAAAAAGTAGAAAGACAGGCTAGTAGAGTGCTTGGGGTGTGGACGGCTGGAGGCAAACTCTCCCGTTAAGCCAACAGAGTTTTTCCAGCGCCGCTTGCTCTCAGGGCAGGATGCACACGTATGTGGTCAAAGCTCTGTTTTCTGACATGGGCATTTGCGGCACTGAGGGTGAAGTGTAGAAGACCCACCAGGAGTGGGGATTGCTCTGGCCTGGAAGGAAGGGATTTCCGTGATTGAGGGAGGTGGTCCGAGTAGGGAGGACCTGCCCGGACTGGGTGTGTTCCCAGCCACAGCATAGCCCGCTTGGCTACCCAGCCACGTGTGAGGAGGAGGTCCCCAGCGCCTGCCTTCTCTAGGTCGTCTCTGCTCAGGTTCCTCCTCCCTGTCATCTTCCTGATCTGTTCATTTCAGTTCGTTTCAGGAATAGCCAAGGTCACACAGGCTCGGCAGAGGGGAAGGGCTGGAAAGAGTGCTCTGCCTCTTAGCGCCCCTGGAACCAGAGGATCCTGTACCGTGGAGGACACCAGTGGGGAAATGACCCCGGAGGACAGTCCAAACAGCTCCTTGAAGGCTTGGGAATGCACTCCTTTGGGGGTATAGGGGAGATAGCAACTGGTGTTTGTTGGGGACCCTTGGGTCCTTGTGAATGTTTTCATGTTCTTGCCTGGTTATTAGTTTACTCAGGTGTTCTTGTTTTCATGAATCTGTTTCGGTATGTATGTTTGTCTAGGAAATCAATCATTTTGTGGATGATTTCCTAGGTGTCAAGGTATCAGCCTGAAACTGCACACCGTTTTCCCATGCAGCATTCTGTCGCCAAAGTATCTGGGCTCGCCTCCTTTTTCTCACATCTGCTCCTGTGCATTTGTATTTTCTTTCTTTTTACTCAATTAGTCTTGCCAGAATTTGCCTATTTTATTGGTCTTTTTCAAGTTTCAACTCTAGGGCTATTAATTTTATTCTTTCCCTATTACCTAATTTATTGATTTTTGCTTTTATCTTTATTCATTCTTTCTTCTCACTTCCCTTAGGCTGATGTTGCTCTTCTGCTGATTTCGTGAATTGAATTAGTTTCATTATTTCTTGTTTGATAATAAAGACATTAAGAGGCATTTTCCCCTGAGTACAACTTTCACCATATCCCATAGATTTTGATGGATAGTCATTATTTTAGAAAGAGTCTCTAATTGCAGTTTTGTTCCTTCCTTGACTCTAGGATTTTGTTTTCCTCAAATTTTCCAGTAATATTTTTTGTACTTAAAAAATTATTATCTAGTTGCATTGCATTATGATTGGATTATGATTTTTACTTTGGAGAATTTGTTGGCTTTTTCCCCACAGTATAAGATCACTTTTTTGTAAATGTTCTATTAATATTTGAAAAGAACATATATTCTGTGGTTGAAGGGTGGAAAATTCATGGTATTAATATTATTCAGTTTTCCTGATTTCTTATTTATTGTCTAAGTGATGTTTCTCAAGGATAAACAATGAGTTGTTTTCACATTTTCACTATTGTTCTTGTCCATTTCTCCTTTTATTTGTAAGTTTTTGCTTTATATATTGTGATGCTGTACTTTTCAGCATGTATTATTAAATATTAGCTCATCAGAGGGAATTTTATAGTTTTTTAGTATAAAAGTTATCTTTATCCCCGAATGTCTTTTTTTGTCTCAAATTCTGCTTTGATACTAATAGAGCCACTTTATTTTCTTTTAGGTTTGTGTTTATTGAGTCCATTTTGCCAATTACTCTGTTTTTAATATTTCTATGTAATTGTTTTAGGTGTATCTCTTACACAGCATATGGCTGGATTTTTATTTTTAAATCTTTACTAAGAGTCTTTGTTCTTAAACAGGGAAGCTTATCCCCTCACGTTTTTTGGTGATAACCGGTATGTTTGCTGTAGTATCATGTTTGACGCTTTTTGTTTTTAAGTTTCTATACTATTATTTCCTTTTCTGTATCTTCAAATGCAAATTTTCTTGGCCTTTTCTGTAATTGTTATTGTGCTAGAGGTTAATGTTACTTCTTCAGAACACATTTTAAGGTGTATTTCTTTGTCAGCCTCTTCTCTACAAGTCTTTTTCTTAATCGGGTCTTACTGGAATGCATCTTATAGAAATCTCTTAGTGTTTGAAGCTTGAAGGTGTCTTTTTTTTTTCCTAGTTTCTACAATGGACATATATATTCACTGTTTTTATACACTTTAGGTTATTTCCATGAGAATTTAGAGGATCAGGTTAAAGGGGAGTTTAACATGCTGTCTTGGCTTTCCTTCTTGGTCTTGAAATTTCTCTGAAGATTTTTATTCTTTCTGAAGCTACTGTGAATAGAATTATATTGTATTTTATTTTTGCATTATTCATTGCCAATAGAAATACAGTTTTTTCTGTTGATCTTGTGTCCTTCTGTGATCTTGTTGAACTCGTTATTAATAGTTGTAATAGGTTTTTAATATCTGTGAAAAAAATGTTTAGTTTTTCCTTTCCAATCTAGATGTCTTTTATTTCTTTTTTTATGACTTATTGCACTGGATAGAATCTCCAGTACAACACAGAACAGAAGTGGTGAGAGTGGACATGTTTGTCTTGTTCCTGATTTTAAAACATTCGATCTTTCTCTATTAAGTATGATGTTAGCTGTAGATGTTTGGTAGATGCCCTTCTAGTGAAGGGTTTTAAGCAGAGGATTCTGGCAGGATCTGGCTGCAGTGTGGAATATGCACTGGCGTGGGGCCCAGACCAGCGACTGCCAGTCCAAGCAAGAGGCAGTGGTAGCCTGAACCAGAACACTGAAGAAAGAATATGATGTTGGTTTGTATGATATTATAGAAAATCTTGTCCCTGAAATTTAGGATGGATTTATAGGGACTGTGACGTGGCAATAAGAAAAAGGAAGGGATGGAGATGACTCTACAGCCTCTGGCTTAGGAAGCGGAAAACATGCAGACTAGCATGCGGCGAATTCCAGTCAAACTCCAGTAAAATGTGTTCTTACAGCTCCCCAGGGAATTTGCTGTGTTGACATTATTCTTGGGCTGGTGGAACAGGTAAGTCACCTCCTCTCAGTGTTCTCCTGTGAGACAGTAGGGTGCAGTGGATTTATTTATACCCAGCTAGGTTCTACATTTCTTAACGCTGTGACCTGTGCAAGGTCTGGCTTCTCTGAGCTTCTACATTTCTTAACGCTGTGACCTGTGCAAGGTCTGGCTTCTCTGAGCCTCATCTATAAAATGCAAGTGACATGGACCCGCCTTACAGGGTTGTACATGAGCCACCTGCTGCAGATCCATTAGTGCTCCAGAAATATTATTTGCCTCCTTCCCTGCCCTTGTCTTCCTAGGACCTAAGAACTTGGACTGTTCTAGAAGGCTTTGGTGCCTGTCCTGCCACTTCATCTGTGGCCCACTCATTAGACCTTTTAGATCAAGGGACTGCAGGTGGGGAGACACTGAAGAAGGGATCGGGCTCATGAGGAGTCATTCACTGTGGATCGCACTGGAGATCCCATGGCAGCCCAACAGGACTGCCAGGGAACCTGTCCCAGGTTTTTCTCTGCTTGAATAACTTGGGGCTTTCTGTGTTTATTGCCTAAAATTTGATAGGCCTAAGTTTTGCAATTCTGTGCATTTTTAATGCATTTCTCTTTTCTTCCCTCACCTCCAACACTGATCTTGTCCATTTTATTTATGGATGCATTCAAGCAAAAGGCTAAAGAGTCTCCCATCCCTATCCCCAACTTCCTAAAAACTCAACCTTTCTCCTGCTGCTTGCTTATGGGTTGTGTTGTGAGCAACGAGCTTCCTCCTGGTTTGATTCTAAGCTCCATGAGGCTGGGAGCTCCACCTTCTCCAATGTTTTGCTGTAACAGAGCCAAGCAGTGAAATGTACGTTTTGCTTGTGGATGACACAAGTTTGAGTTCTAGCTCCTCCCTACCTGCTTGGCATTGGGAAGTTTGTTTGACTCTTACCCTAAACATCCTTATCTGTGAAGCGGGTATATTAATATCTGCCAAAAGGTTGGTTGGTGAGGATTAAATTAAATGATCTGTGTAAACTGCTTTGAATTGTGATGAGATATAAACAGAGGGAATACTTGCGTAGTTGTAGAAAAATATTAGAAAACATAATTAAGTAAAAAGGCACACAAAAGACCCAATAAATGTGTAAGTCACAAGGCAGAGCAGTGGTTTATTTGCTGAAGGTGATTTTGCCCCAGGGAGCATTTGGCAATGTCTGGAGATATCTTTGGGGGTCACAACTGGAGGGGGGGTGGCTATGGCATTTAGCGGCCATGCATAGGACAGCCCCACCACCAATGCCAGTAGTGCTGAGGTCGAGAAATCCCGAGATAGGTGATTGAGGAGTTAAGCCTCTAGCATCAGACATCCTGGGTTCTAATCCATTTTCTGTATCAGTGACCTTGGGCAAGTGAGTCAGCCCATCTGAGCCTCAGTTTCCTGTTCTTCGAAACGGAGACTCTCAGGGATGCGCCATACGCACCTGGCATCATTCATGATGAGGTGCCAACGAGGCACACCACGCACAGCTTGTTCCAAATGCAGATGCTATTCATCTCCCAAAGACTCCCTTCCTCTACCAGGAGTGCATAGACATCTTCTTGAAAGCATCTCACATTTCATCTAGAGCTATTCACAAGCAGCAACATCCCAGGGTGCCAGAAGGCAGCGTCTGGCTGCTTGAAATTAAATTTACAATAGAAGCTGATCACATTCTTCTCATAATGGATCAGGGTGGGAAATGAGAGTACGAACTGGTCTTGAAGGCCGGGGAGCCTGTAGGAGTTTGGAAATTAGCAAGAAAAGAACAAAGAGCCTTTCAGATAATGCGGTGTCAGCTCTGCCTGGATGAATTACCAAAACGATCCCCACATCTCTGCTTTTGCACAGTTAGATGGCCTTTAGGTGCTGGCAAACATCCTATTACCTTGCAGTTTGATGTGGAATGAAGTTTTCTAGTGGAACATGGGCAAACGTGATCTATGGAGACGTGGCTAATAAACGGCATCACTGGATTGCAGGGTTTATAGGGCGCTGGCGATGACTGCACCAGTTAAGCACAGCTAAGCATCCCCTAATTTAGACTTCTGGGCTCAAGTTATGGGGAACAGTATGACTTGTTCCCTCAATTACTGGCAAGACACATGCTGTCATCAGCCTGAGGGGATGCAGTTTTAGTCATTTGGAGTTGGTTGCGGATTTCACTCAACTGGCATTAGACACCTGTTTGGAAGTTGTAAAAAAAATAGGCAGATTTGCCGGGTTTACTATCTTCTTATGAATATGTATCCCAGCAGAGGTCCCTAAAGTACCTCTCTGTGGATTCCTTATAAAGTGTGCCTTGCATGTCTATAGGATGTTATCTTTGGAGGGTCCTCTCATCAGAGCACCTTGAGAATGTGCTCTTGGGGGTGGGAGGTAGCTGGTAGGACCCCTGGGGATGAGGGAGAATTCTTTGTTTAGGACTGAAATAGAGAGAGGATGCTGGAAAGGCAAAAGAAGAAATGCTGACACTGAACACCTATTATGGGCCAGCCACTGTGCTAGACACATTCATTGGTTCATTGTCATTTATTCAACATTTATAGAATGTCTGGCAGGAACGCCAAGTGTTGGGGATACAATAGTTAACTAGGCAGCCTCTCCTTGCAGGGAACTTGTAGTCTTTTTAGGGAGACAGATAAATAAGCAGGCAAAGATAGTGTAGGACGCCGCACACTATGTGGGGAAGCTGACCCTGCCGGGGGGAGACCTTGGTAGGTGCCGCTCTGTGGGTCTCCGATGCCTCCTGGCATCTGCCCCTTGGCTCAGTTATCACTTACTCATTCTTGCTATCTCAACTCACTTGTTATTTCCTTACCCTGGGATTCCCCTGACACACCCCTACTTCTTAACTTGGTCAAACCCTCCATGGTACGCCCCTCAAATTACCACGCATCCGTTTTTCATGGTTTTACATATGCATGTGGGTGATTGTTTGATTTACACCCATCTCCCCTAAGTCTGTACATTCCTTGACTGTAGAGACTGCTTCTGTTTTACTCTTCACTCTATCTCCTTAGCTGGCCCATAGAAGGCACTCAGCAGATATTTATGGAGCAAATGGATGAATGCTGTCTGGAGGAAAGGATCCCCGATAGAACATGGGGCGTGGGGATGGGGAGAGTGTTCAAGCTAAGAGAATAGTATTTGCACAGGTTCAGGCAAAATCAAGAGAAAGGTGAGGTGCAGAATGGCAGGGGCTTCACCATGAGTGTGGAGGGGAGGGTGTGGCTGGGTCAGATCACCAGCAGCCCTGTCTGCCGTGCCGGGGAGCTTGTCACGTATCCTAATGGAAGTGCAGATGCACCGAGAAGCATTAAACAGTCATTACATGTGTTATCTGATAATCCAGCAACACCCCATAAAATGGGTAGTGTTACCTCTTTGCAGAGGCTAAGCTAGCTTCTAAGGTCTCTAAACTGCTAAGTGGCCAAAGGAGGAGGGAACATGGGTCTCCAGGCCCAGAAGCCGGGCTTTTCCCCCAACACCAAGATGCCTTCTTGCTGCTTTTTTTTTCATTGCATTCATTCCATTTCCTTTTTAAGAATTCATTCCATTTTCCTTTTTAAGAAATCTCTTTAAAATAGTGAAGGTAATAGGAACTCACTACTTGATAAAAGTCGAGCAGTGCAGCAGTGTACAGAGTTAAAAAATGCAAATGCCTCCTTCTCCAAGCCCTTGTCCCAGCCCCGCTCCCTGGAGGTGACCACTGTTAACAGTTTGGTATGTGTCCAATTTCCTTTTAAATAAAGATTCATTAAACTGCCCATGAGGCTTATTGGGACATCCATCAGCCCTTTAAAAATTGTTCTGATGAATTAAATGTAAACTAATTAGAAACATGGGTTCAATTACCCTCGAAACACACAGGGGTTTAATAATTAATAGGAAGAGGGCTTGAGGCCAAAGGCATTATGGATTTTATCAAACCCCTAACATCTGAAAAGTAAATATGTTTTATTCACCCTAAATGCTGGCAAATTCGCCATCTGGAGGCAAACCTGTTGTTAGGAGCTCTGTGTTTAGTCAGGTAAGTTATCTATGATTAATAAGGAGTCAGCTGAAGTGTGTAGAGGCCAAAGCCTGCTGGGTGTTGCTAGACAGGGCTGCCTGGGACAGGGCACAGCCTGGCTTTCTGGGTTACTGCTGTCATCTTTATTCATTAATTAATGAATTAATCATCATTTATTTATCAGGCAGTGTCTGGGGCAACCACTGAGGTCCCTAGTGAGATCATTGACCCCCACTGTGGGCTCAGAGCATCTGGGCCAAGAAACACTGCAGGACTTTGGCAGAAACACTCTCTTTATTCCTTTGAACTGTGGTCTGTGCTGACTTAGACGGACTTAGAGGAGAGTCAGGGGGTTTGGGATAAACATTTACCTGTGTGTGTCACGTGCTTCCTATACTGTATCTCATTTAACCTTCACAGTTTTTCCAAAGGTAAGAATTGCTACCTCCACTTTTATTGCTAAGGAAACCGAGTCTCAAAGAGGCTCTATGCCTCGGGGCAGCTGTATTCACAGTCCCGGAGCTGCTTAACACCAAGTTCACACAGGTCTGCACTCCACCTCAGGGCTGGAGGGGGTTACAGAAGGGCAGGAAGCAGGGTCTGCTTGGCTTGGTGCTCAGGAAACCAAGTGCAGTGACCCATGGGGCAGCCATGTGCTCCATTACCTAATGCCAAAGGGTGGGTTTGGGTGCATGTGGTGGGAGGAGGGCTTGACAGCAGGTGATAACACAAAGCCAGGTGGGCAGCAGTGTCGGGGTCCTGAGCCATCTCTCCATTCACAGTAGGACTCTGTGGTTCAAGGTCAAAGTCATTTTTGTGGCGAAGCTCCTTTGCCAAGCCTGTTATTTAATAGCAGCCAAAATTTAAGGCTCTGTGGAGCCCAAGTCTTGGGCTAAAAGGCTGTGCTGCCTGCACACCTCCCCACGGTTGGTCCTGCACCCAGTGTCACCAGGTGTCAGTCAAAGATGTGACATTGCCCCAGATGGAGTTGGCCACCCCTTGCCCCTCATCTGCTCCTTTCTTGCAAGTAGTGGCTGACAGTGGTGTTACTAAGATAGGAAACTGTCCCCTGCTTTACCCTCAACTCTTGTTCCCTGAAACTTTGGGACAACATCAATTGCTGTGCATGTGATCCTGGTAGCCCAGGGATGATGTCGTCAGGATAGAGGTGGGTTTGGTCATGTAATTCTAGCCTGTGCTCAGTTTGCCAGGAGAAATGATACCCCAGTAAACACCTTCCAAGTACTGAGTTCCTTGCTCCCTTGGAATTAAAATAAAGAAGAAAACCAATTCTCAGCTTTTAAGTGAACAAAGGTGAGGTCATTGCTTCCTTGGGTGGGCCTGAGCTGCCCCACAATATGGTACCCAGAGCTGGGCAGGGGCAAGGAGACCTGGGTTCCCTTCCAGCTTGGTCACTGGCTCATGTGTGATCTTCACCAAGTCTTGTCCCTTCTCAGAGCCAAATGCATTTTCCTGACTTAAAAATTGAGTAGTTAAGTCCGGAAGAACTTCCAGCTTGGAAATACATGTAGAAGGGCTATAAAATACTCCTGATCTTCTCAGAAGATTTCCACACGCCTCAGATATAGCTCTTGGCTCCTTCACCAATTCCACCATTTGTCTTTGGCATCAGGGTTTATTTTCCAAGGGTCTGTTAAGCAATGTGGCAGAGAAGGCTAACTGTCTATCATTTTTACTCCTCTCCTGTGGGAAGAGCTGCCCAGCCAAGGATGTTGTTTCCCAGCCCCCCTTGCCTCTAGACAGCCATGTGGCTTAGTGATCAGTAGAAAGTTGACAGAAGTAATGTGCACCCCTCCCAAGCCTGGCCCAGAAAAGCTCCCCTACGATCTTCTGCTCTTTCTCTCTTCCTGGAGACGGGAGATGTAAGAAGCGTGGGTGCCTGGGTGTCTGTATGAAGTAGGACCCACCCCTCCCCCAACTGCTGTTGACTGGCTGGTTTTCATGTAAGTGAGAAATAAACTTGTATACAAATGTAGGCCTCTGGGAGTCCAGGGTTGATCTGTCACTGTAGCTAGTGTTTCCTTGGCTATTGCAAGCTCTGAGTCTTGGCATTTAGGAATTTATTTTCAAATCTAGAGGTAGATGAGGACTCTAGATAGCAGAGTTCGTTAGCTTTCCAGAATTGATGCAGTCTTGTTTGCTTTTGGGGAAGTGGAACTCCTGGACGGTCTAGCCTTTGTGCCTAAATATTAGGCCGTTGACCAAAAAGTGTGATATTTTTTAAGCCATTTTTTATTTACCTGACTTCTGGTGGATTCTTCTTGGCACCAAAATGTTCTGGTTGTTGTCTACCCCTGTCGGATCTCCTGCGGCCCCGGCTGAGCACACAGTGTGGTGTGGTGGTTTGGAGAGGGACTCTGGAGCCAGCCTGCCTTGGTTCAAGTCCTTGCTCTGACGCTTACTGGCTGTGCAGGTTTGAGGAAGTCACTTCTCCTGAGCCTCAGTGTCTACATCCACAAAGTTGGGATTATAGTTGTACTTACCCTGTAGGGAAGCTGGGAAGATCCAGCTATCCTACAAGGCATGAAGTATGTAGAAGGATCATGTGGTCACCACCCCATTAATGTTCATCTTGTGATTGTCCCATCCAAAGCTCCCCTCTTCCAACCACGTCCACTGCCACCAACACCTGTTGCCTTGATTATTCTAATGGCCTCCTGCCTGGCCTCCCGGCTATTATTGCTTCTGTCACCTTCAGTCTGTCCTTAATACCCGAGCTGGAGAGGTCTAGTTTTTACACTTTCAAAGAATAATCCTTTAATTAAAATAAATAGAAATAGCTTTAGATCTGCAAAAAAAGCTGTGAAGATGTTTCAGAGAGTTCCTGTATACCTCTCACCCAAGTCCCTTTTATTAACATCTTAACATTTGTATAGTACAAATTTGTCGCAATTAATGAACCAATACCAATCTATGATATTAACTGAAGTCCATATTTTGTTTGGATTTCCTTAGTTTTTGCCTACTATGCTCTTTCTTTTTCTGGGATCCCATCCAGGATACCCCGTTAGGTCTCATCCTTCTGTCTCCTTCGGCTCCTTTTGGCTGTGGCAGTTCTCAGACTTCCCCTGTGTTTGGGGATGGACAGTTTTGAGGAGCACTGGCCAGGGATCTTGTAGAGTGTCCTTCAGTTGGGATTTGTCTGGTGTTTTCTCATCATTAGTCTGGAATAATGTGTTTGGGGGAAGAAAGGCCACATTCCTCACATCCCGTCAAGGCTGTATACTATCAACAGGACTTATCCCTGAAGATGTTGACCTTGATCACTGATCACGTGGCTGAGGTTATTATATCTGTCCGGCTCCTTCACTATAAAGTTACTCCCTCCTCCATACGGTCCTCTTTGGAAGGAAGTCACTGTGTGCGGCCACACCTACGGAATGGAGAGCTATGCTTTACCTTGAGGGTAGAGTGTCTACATAAATTATTTTAAATGTATCTGCAAGAGAGGTCTGTCTGTTCTCCTCCATATATTGATTATTCATATCAGTATGGATTCCTGGATATTTATTTTATGCTTTGGGTTATAATCCAATGCTAGCTGATGTATTATGTTGCTCAGGTGGTTCCAGCTTTCGCCCTTGGGAACTCTTTTGGCCGGCTCTTCCTGTTCCCTTTGACATGGCCCCATCACTGTCCATTTTTGTTATTCATGTTGTTGTAGCTGTTGTTTCACCAAAGCTCCTTGGAGAAATGCACTTTAGTTTCTTTAATTGGAATTTCTATTAGAAATCAAGATCAGGTGCTGTGTGTACTCATTCCCATTGGAATATCATTGCTTCTAGGCCCTCTCAGCTCACAGAGCCAGGAAATATATGTGTGTATGCTAACCCATGTATATATACACCTCTATAAATATTTTTTTACAAATCCATCTGTATCTATACTAAACATGAGTGCATATGAAGTCTCCACCTGTAATCCGTTAGCACATGTATCACTCTAGCCTCTTCTCCTCGCTTATCTGGAACCTCCCACCCCAACAGTGAGAAACCTGGCTCCTGCCATCTGCCATCCATTTACCTCACTGTTCAGTCCCAGAATACACACACAGTGGTACTGGAATCGTTAGCCCACACTGCCGTGGGAAACAGCTCTTTCAACTAGAGTATAACAATTATGTTCACTTCCTTTTGCTTTGAGTCTTACAGATTCCATTCCTGTTGTAAGTTACTTAGATAAGCCCTGTGAAGAAAATGTACCTCAGGGAAGAGCTGTGAAGTGTATGTAAGGGGTAAGATTTTAATAGGGAGGCCAAGGACGCTGTCACTAGGAAGGTCACTGTTGATAAAAAACCTGAGAAAGACTAGGAACAACAAATGCTGGCAAGGATGCGGAGAAAGGGGAACTCTCCTACACTGGCTGGTGGGAATGTAAGCTAGTTCAACCATTTTGGAAAGCAGTATGGAGGTCCTCAAAAAGCTAAAAATAGAAATACCATTTGACCCAGGAATTCCACTCCTAGGAATTTACCCAAAGAAAGCAAGATCCCTGATTTGAAAAGACATATGCACCCCTATGTTTATTTCAGCACTATGTACAATAGCCAAGATATGGAAGCAACCTAAGTGTCCATCACTAGATGAATGGATAAAGAAGAGGTGGTACATATACACAATGGAATATCATTCAGCCATAAGAAGAAAACAAATCCTACCATTTGCAACAACATGGATGGAGCTAGAGGGTATTATGATCAGTGAAATAAGCCAAGCCGAAAAAGACAAGCATCAAATGATTTCACTCATATGTGGAGTATAAGAACAAAGAAAAAAACTGATGGAACAAAACAGCAGCAGACTCACAGAACTCAAGAACGAACTAAGATTTGCCAAAGGGAAAGGGACTGGGGAGGGTGGGTGGAAGGGAGGGAAAAGGGGCATTACGATTAGCAGATGTAATGTTGGGGGCACAGGAGGGCTGTACAACTCAGAGAAGACAAGTAGTGATTCTATAGCATCTCACTACGCTGATGGACAGTGACTGTAATGGGGTTGGTGGGGGGACTTGATAATGGGGGAATCTAGTAACCACAATGTTGCTCATGTGATTGTATATTAATGATACCAAAAAAACCTGAGACAAAGTGAGTTTGGTGTCTCCACCTAAATTCGGGTGGTTCCAGGGGCACCTGTCATGATGGGTTATGTGTCTTATATGTGGTGCCTTTCTCAGGTTCCAGCAGGTTTTATTATGGGAATTTAAGTGAGAGGGAAACATATATTCATGGGTGTCAGTTTCAGGTGACATGATAGACACTCAGGCGCGTGTTATGCCACCTGTCCCCAGGAGCCGCAGCTGACTCAGGGTCCCAGAGCAATGTGATAGAGGCGGTGAAGACGTGTAGACTAGTCTGGCTGGTGATGTCATAGTAGTGATTTCTGACCTCACAATGCCCCTGAGTTTCTTGGAGCCTGGCAACACATCGTCTTCAATCCTGCTCCAAGAAGAAAATGTTTTCACAGGTTTCTGTGGGTGAGCTCCTCTGTACCCTGCAGATTCATTTAATCACCCTCCTGATTCATTCCGTCCCCATCACCAATGCCTCTTTCATCCCCTAATAAGCGCTGGCAGCCTTCTTAAGGAAGGAAGTCTGTATCTTTGGCTCCACCTTCCCAATTTTGGTGATTTTGTCCCAAAGCGCTCTCAACTAGGCTTCTGGAGGCTTTTCTGATGCTCTGGCCAATCAGCAGAGGCCATCCAACGTCAGTGTTCTCCAAGATCCTGCAGTCACACATCAGACAAGGTGGATCTTGGACTTGTACAAACCCTACAAAGCAAAGGGGGAAGGTGACACATTCCTGCTCTATGGTCCAGCTCTATTTCAGTTGTAACAGGAACTCATCACTGTCCATAGATAAATCCAGAAAGCAAGAAAGCCATCAAACCCCTTGTAGGTGGGGGAAGAAGGACAGGAGAGCTCTTGCAGACTGAGGCAGGTTTGGAAACTTCTACCAGTTGCAAGCCTCCACCCTTCAAGTGCTCAGTAATTCTCCCAGTTCTATTTGATGGGTTAAGCTTTCCAGACACATTGTATTCTTTTTCTCCTCTCAATCCAGTAAGTGTCTTTTTTGTGCCATTTTGCCTAGGAGAAAGCTGAGGTTCAGAATGGTGGATACACACAATGCTAATAAGAGGCGGCTGTGTTGTCAGGACTTTTATCCCTGCTCTGTGCCCCCCAGCCCTGTAGACTGCTGCTGATCCAGTGGAAGCCAGGAGAAAGGTGGCCTCCACACAGAGCCATGGATCCTATAGGGCATGGCTGAGATGGCACCCACCAGAGGTACAGCTCCTCTCCCACAGCACCCCCGCCAGTACACCTGACCCTTGAACAACATGAGTGTGAACTGTGCACAGGTCCACTTATATATGGATGCTTTTGAAAAATATTTGGAGATTTGCAACAATTTGAAAAAACGTTTTCTTTTCTCTAGCTTATGTTGTTGTAAGAATACAGTGTGTAGTGTATGCGACGTACAAAATATGTGCTCATCAATTGTTTATGTCATCAGAAAGGCTTCAGATCAACAGTAGGCTATTAGTAGTTAGGTTTTTGGGAATCAAAAATTCAACATGGGGTTTTTGATGTCATGCAGGCGTTGGTCAGTGCCCCTAATTCCCATGTTGTTCAAGGGTCAACCTTTTTGAAATTTACCTGAACTTGGGCAAAAAGAAGAATGGAATAACCGTCCTCTCTCTGCTGTGCCCTTCCTCCAGTGTAAGCTAGGTGAAGACCTTGACATGGCAAATTATTTGTAGAACCCCGAAGGAATGGGTTCCTTCTATTTTGGAGTATGTAGAAGAGTAAAGATTTTCTTTAATTAGATAGTGCCGGATAGATTTAATTAAAGCTTCAAACCTGCAATTTTCTTTGTTTGATGGATTGGTTGGCGCTGATTGCCTGGAGTACTCATGAAGGAGGAGGTGGAGTTTTCAAAGTCTGGTGGCGATCAGAACCAGACCGAGCCAACCCCTGGATATTTGGTTGTCAGAGTGGATTCTTAAGTTTTAAATTGCATGTTTGTTAGCTGATCAAATGAAAAATAAAGTGTCTAAATTACACTTTTGTCTAAATGGTGCTCCTGGCTGATGTGCTTCCGTAGGAAAGTTCCCTCTTCCCTCCTTTCTTCAAATGTAATCACACCCCAATGCCAAGTGGTATTCTGTTATTTTTGTCTTTCTGTTGTGAAATAATTGAAGCACATTACTGGGTGTGTTTCATCATGGACTTTAAAAATTGCTAGAGCCCATGGAGGGTCAGGAGAGAAAGCCTCTTACAAATGCAGTGTGAGTTTAGGAAACTCAGGAGTTTTGAAGTCAGGCAGTTCTGGGTTTGAATCCTGCCTAGTTCTGTGACCTTGGGCAAGTACTAGGACTGACCTTGGGCATTACTAGCTCTGTGACCTTGGGAAAATATCTATTTCCTCTCTGCAAAGAGGGAGAGATGTTGAGAGGGTCCAGTGAGCTGATGTGTGTATATTAAGTGTCCAGCCTGGGATGAGTTCCCACTGAATGTCTCTATTCTTTCCCCTTCCTCTGCTCCATTGCCTCGTTGAGGTCACCATCACCATGAGAACTCCATGAGCTCCTGAGGCCATGGCTCTGAGGCCATCGTGTTTACCATTATAAAATAGCCAGGCATACTGCTTGGGATGTGGCAGGTCTCAACATATATTTGTGTAGTGGATGAGTGAATGAATGAATAGCCTGCCGATTTAGGTCCCCCCAGAAGCAGGTAACACCAGTACAGGGTGGAAGAGGTGGCTCCATTCATGAAACCCTGAAGGGCCTTGGTCCCCATTGGTGCAGTAAGAACAGTGTGGTGGGGTCTGCCATTTGAAAGCATTGGTAGGAGAACGAACCTGTTTCTTCTGAATGGGTCAAACAACCCCAGGAGATTGAATCCCAGCTATACACTGGTTGCTAAGGATGATCATTAAGATTGTTGCAGCATGGAAAAATGAATTAAAATAAAGCAGGCTACAGATTGCCTGTACATTACGTAAGTCGCTACGTAGGAACATACACTCAGGTGAGAAAGACTGGAGGGAAGTACAGCAGCGTGCTTGATAACATAGGTATAAGAATGGCTTGATTAGACATGATTTTTTTATCTTCTTCATTGAAAAATATTTTTGTCATCTACTTGTGTTGTTTTTACAAAATGCATTTTTAGTTAATACAAAGTTAAATGCAAAAGAAAAGGAAACAGCTTAAATATATTACTCCCCACCCATACCCACAGAGGGATATTGACAAACTGACGTTCTTCCAAAGGAGAATGACCAGGATAAAGAGGGATTTAGTATATGTTGCAAGATGGAAGTTGACGGACTTTGGGATGTTTACTTGGAGAAAGGAGACTCTTAGGGGAAATGATGGCTGTTGTCAAAGGCCTGGGGAAAGGATTTAAAAGCTGACATCAAATGGAGGCCCTCAGGCTGTGAAATGGAAGAGACAGGGGAGCCAAGTTCAAGTCATTTCTAACACTTATGTGTGTCTAGAACTGGGGGGGGGGTCCCTGCCTCAGGAGGCACTGGACTTCCTGCCCCTGGAAGGTTTCGTGCAGATGTTGGGGCTTCTAGGGCTGCCCGTCTGGGCCACAGACACTCACCTGCCCAGTGGGGCCATGGCTCTCCAGGTCAGTGATTCTGGACCTGGAGACGTGCCTCTCCCCAACCCTGACCCCTGGAGTAGGGGCAGCGGTGTCCCATCAAATATTTTAGGTGGGAGCCTGAGGGATGGTACATATGCCATTTAAAAAGTATCTTCAGAATGACCATTGCTTGGATGTGTTCGTGTACACTTTATTTTGAAATTTTAAATCCCATTAGAGAAGGAAGTGATCGTTTTAGGTGGATCACAAGGGGTCCCATGATTTTAAAAGACTGACAGTGACCTGAATGAGCACTTCCAAACACTCCTGTGCAGGCAGGTCACCTGGGGAGTCTGTGAAAGCACCGGTTCCTATTGTGCAGGTCGAGGGTGGGGCCCAAGAGTGTGACTCCCAGTGAGCTTCCAGGTGGCACTGGTGCGGCTGCTTCATGCCCTATTCAAGACGGTCTCTGAAGCCCTTCCACGCAGCTCCTGGGGCCTTGGCTCCCTAGAATGGCAGAATATTGGTTGCTATGTACAAGTCCATGGTTTATCCTTTATAGAATCTGTTAAACGGCTAGGGACCAAGTAAGAGTGAAGATCCAGGCATGTGTGAATCCAAACAGGACTTAAGAACTGTGCTTTAGCAGCAATACAACTAGGCATTCATTGCTCAGATTTACATCCTTTGCGTATGTTTATATCTGTGCAGATATAATGACTGTTGATCATTTGCAAATAATGGTCTGTTGTCTTAATCCTACTTTTATGGCTAATGATGTGTGGTTCATTCTGATCAAGCATAGAATTTGAGTAAACATATGTTTCTGAATATCTGTCCCTCTAATCACTACCCAGGGCTGTGAGTCATTGAAAGAAATCGTGTGAGGGAGCAGGGTCATTTCTGGAGTCCACCCCCTCATGCCAGCCCCCTCTGGCTGCCCACTGTGAGCCTGTTCATCCTTTTATGTGCCTTCATCGCTGGCTGAGGCAGCCAGCACAACCTTCCCCATGAATCTACATTGACTTGATGGGCCTGTCAATACCATCGATTGCTGGGCCCCACAGAGCAGAGTCACTTCGCTCTCATTTCCAGGAATTTGTGATGTTTCTGGTTGATTATTCATTATCACTCTCCCCATCCCCATTGCTGCTCAGCTGTAACTAGGGCTCCTTCCAGCTCCAAGCCCGTCCTGCTCCACCCAGCCTTACCAGAGGGTGACTCAGGGCTTTGCATCCTGGGCCCTGGACACTCAGATGCCTGCTGAGCTGCAGTGTGCCCGGCCCCGTGGCTGGTCCACGCCCTGCTGGGTCTCAGCGTGCACCAAGTCCTGCTCCTAGATTCCACTGGACTCTTCACTAGCTGTCTTCTCCCAGCAGCTAGACTCTGCTCCTGACTCCAAGGCAGACACGGTCCCCAGGGCCCTGCCATCTCTCAGGCCTTGAGCCTCTAGCTTCCCTACTTCACCAGGCTGGCTGCTGAAGCCCAAACTTTGATTCTTCAACCCCTCCCTTCCATCCATCCTCTTAGAGGGTGTTTCATGATGCCAGTGGAGCAGGGAACGCTGTGGGAGAGGCAGTTCTAAGCAGACAGTGGCAAGCAGGAGGGAATGAGCAGAGGGAGGGGGGACTGACTCAAAATCAAGCTTTTGGAGAATGATTCCTCACCACAAAAATAACACATACAATTATGTATATATAGAATTACTTATATGTAATATATATGTGTATGTGTTATTTTGTATAAAACACACACACATCAGATATATGTACCTGGCATTCTTCTAAGCTTGCTATGCAACATATCAATTTGTATTCTAAACAGCCCCCTGATTGTAGGTATTATTACCCCCATATTATGGATAGAAACTGATGTGAAGTGATTTGCCAGGCTCACATAGCTAGTAAGTGGCAGAGCCAGGATTTGGACCCAAGCGGTCAGACTTCAGAGGTCACAGTCTTCACCACTATGCAATTTTGTCCCAACTTCCTAACTTTGGCAGGGTGTGGACTATGGACCACTCTGAACTTCTGACGACAGCCATGGACTACTCCCTCCCTGCCAAATACACATACCATCACTTAACAATGTGCATTTAATTTCCACAAATGAATGAGTAAACCCCATGGGACCATCTTGAAGCCCCAGGTTCAGAACTTCTGCTTTGGAGTTTATGCATGTAGATGGCTTAGTAATAACAGAAATTTATACTTTGCTGAGCATTTACTATGTCCTGGGCACAGTGCTAAAGGCTTTCTGTTTATGATCTTGTTACCACAGTCCTGGAGGGATTTGTCAGCCCCATTATGCAGATAAGATAACTGAGGTTTAGATTGGTCAAGTCACCATACCAGGCTCAATGATTTACAGTAGAGATGGATTTAAACCCAGGTCTGCTGACTACAAAGCCTGGACCCTGTATGCTCTGCAGCTACCCTGCTGAGGGCTGGGTGGTGCCCTTGTACCTGGGCTGACCTCGACCCAAAGGAGAAAAAGAGGTGTTGGGGATGACTTCTCATGGGTGTTTCTTGGAGATTTTGACCCCACCCAGTCCTGATGGAGCCTGCTGTTTGGCATCATAGGTTCTGTGCACACCCAGCAGAGTCCACCACGCCTTTAAAAGCAGGAAGACAGTGAAAGGGAAAGAAGAAAGGATTGGGGGTCCCCAAGGCAGTCCTGGGCATGGGAGAGAGGAGGAAGATGTGTCCAGGAAGCCTAGAAGACACTCTCAGAGGAAAGAGAACGCCAAGAGGAAGGGAGGGAGAGAGGGAGGCCCGTGGGACAGGGGTGGGTTTCGGGAGCACCCTCTTGTAGATTCTGGTGTGGGCTTTGGTTTCTGCAGCCAGTTTGTCTGCTTTGCTTTCTCCAGGGACTCAGGGAGCCAAGTCCAGAGGTAAAGGTTTGGAAGCTGCCCTTGGCTGTCCTCCCTTGCCGGGCTGCCCCACCCTGTGGGATGGGTCCTCATTCTCTGTTGTCATGCTCATGGTCTGCCCCTGCCCGCCCCTCCCTCTTCCCTCTCTGTCACCTTCCTGGTCCTCCGCATCCCCCATGTGCAGCAGGGCCAGCTCAAATGTATATCCTGAAATGTGGCCCCAGCAGGACTTCCTGGCTTGGCCATTTTAACGCATCCACCTTAAAGCGACAGTGTCAGAATGTACACAGGCCACTGTTTTTGTTTCCAGACCTGTGTGCCAGGAACACCCTGGATAGATGCCAGTGACATGTATTACTCGGTAATAAAAATAGCTGAAAACTTACGGTTTATTTTTGGCCAAATAATTCCAAATGTTGCTGCCTCAAAATGCCCCTGGAGAGTCTCAGAGGGCCTGGTAGGTGCTTCCTGGGTCTTGTCCTGAGCTAGTGCCCCTCCTGTGTCCTGATAAAGTCAAAGGCCATCAAAGCTAGAAGATGCTCTGGTGATTTCGGATTTAGCAAGGGCAGGATTTGAGGCTCCTCAGAGCTACATCTGTGTTGCTTGACTCCCATCAGAGGTCTTGTCTCCTCCTGATGTCCAGCTGTGGGGATCCCAAACCCAGATCACATGCCCAGATATGCAGAGGCATGAAGAAGGTCCCTTTTCCCAGCTGAACCAACAATCTCCTCACTGGGAGAATAGAGATAATACTTCTGACCTCTTGGGCTCTGCCCATGGATGGCAGTAATAGTACCAGGCTGTAAAGTCTCAGAGAGGTCTGTGGGAGCCAGAGCCAAAGACGGTGTGTTCGTGCGTGTGGTGGAGCAGCTGCCTCATGGTTTTGGTAAGTTTTGGAGCCCAGTAATCCGTTTCACTCAGCTCGGTAGTATTAATAGCTCCTATTTATTGAGCACTTGGTATGTGCCAGGCACTGTTTTAAGTGGTCTGCAGGTATGGACTCTTTTAGGTCTTAAAACAACCCCATGGAAAAGGCGTCCCCATTTTACAGAAAAGGAAGCTGAGGGCCGGGGAGGTTAAGTGACCCGCAAGTGAGGGTTCTGGGGTTTGCATCTGGGCACTTGGGCCGCTGAGGCCTTTTAACAGTGAGGTGGTGCAGAAGCCATGAGCAGTGGCCCTCGGTGCCCAGGAGAAGCCAGAGCGCCGTCTTCCACGGTGAGAACCTTGATGAGTTCTGGGTAAGCCAAGCACGGGTCACAGGTGCAGGCAGCTTTGCAGCCCTGATGACAGCGAGCACGGGAGCGGCCTGCACAGAGCCCGGCAGGCTTTCTCCATCGTGGCTCCCCTGGCACCTGGGGAACTCTTTGCTGTAGGGAGGCATCCTCCACACTGAAGGATATTTAGCAGCCACCTGCCTGCCAGTAGCACTCCTTCAGACATTGCTAAAGGCCCCTGGAGGGGGGCAGAATTGCCCCTGACTGAGACCATGCTGTAGGCTCGGGAAACGTGAGCTTTCCTCCATCCCAGCATCTCCCCATACCTACAGGTTGAGGTCTCTTGTGCAATTAGCTGCCTCCAATTGCAGCAAAAATCTGGCTTTTCTGGCTGCTGGGGTTACAGGTGGGTGGAGCCTTTGCACATCTCAGCCTCCTGGCGGGAGCAGGAATGGGGGCCGGTGGGAGGCATGAAAGTGAGGCCTGGCTGGGTGGGGACTGGAGAGTGACTGCTCTCCTAGCCTTCATGGTCGTTATATCCTGTGCTACTAACATGATACATGTCACTTCTGTTACTCTATTTCCACAAAGAATCAACGGGAAAGATAAAAAAATATGGCACCAGGAGAGTTTAAAATGAAAGTCTTTCAAGATACAAAGTGGAAGAGAGGGAAAAAAATAGAAACAGGGAGCCCCATGACTTGCACAAACCGTACACTCACTGCCCAGGAGCCGAGCAGCCTGGCTTCCTATGAGAAGAAATCCCAGCATGCCTGGGGGAGGGCTGCCTGGGGGAGCAGGGGAAAGGCATCCCTTTTCAGAACTCCCTCCAGGCTGGTCCCCTGCCTCTCCTCCTCTAGACCCTCTCTCCTCAGTCTCTTATTCCTTCTCCTTCCCTTCCTTTGATGCGAATGCTTTCACTGTATAAATACATTTTAATCTAATTATAGAAAACTTGGGAAATACAGGCAGTTCTAAAGGAGAATTTTTAAAAAACTCAGCTGTAATGTTGGCACCCCAAAGAACCACTGATGACACCACCCCCCTGCACACTTACACACTAAGGTGACCAAAGCTGTGAATACAGAACATCCTGTTTTATAACTGCTTTACCCCATTTAATTTGTCCCAGACCAATGGGAGGAATCCAGCCTTTCTGGGGTCCCCCTACTGCTCATTCTGTCAGTCATGGAACACCTGCATGAGCCTGCATGGCGCTCGGTGTCATGGGGGCAGACAGGGATGAGGCCAGGAGCACCCCCTCACCCCACTGAGTGCCCACAGGAGGGGTGCAGTGTGAGCAGTGGCTGGGAGGAGGGGCCATCCCAGGCACGTTTGGGGGGATCTTGAGAAGTGAGCTTTGGAGCTTACATGGGACAAATGACTTCACTGAGGATGAACAGTTGGTTGGAAAGGTGGCTGGTTTAAGGCCTGCTCATGGAGGAATTGGGTTTTCCTGCAGGCACTGGAGAGCCATAGAAAGCCTTGATCAGGGCAGTTCCTGGATAACTCCCCCCACCTGCCTTCGGGGGCCTTGGAGCCGCACACTTGTGCTGGGCAGCTCCATTTCTGGTCTTCCACTGGCTGCCTTGGTCCTCCCTGTAGTCCAGACCACCCTGGTTCCCTCCCTCCTGCCTCCGGGATCACACACCTTTGCTGGCCTCTCCAAACTTCCTTTGATCTCCTGAGGTCATCACCCTTCTCATCTTCGTGCACAGTCAGGGCCAGCTTCGTGCGTGTCTGACCTGTGGAGTCACAGGGGGTCCTGTGCTTGCAAAGGGCCAGCAGTTGATTCTCCTGTCTCTGTCTCGAGAAATTCCTAATAATTTTTTAACGAAGGTCCTGTATTGTCATTTTGCATAGGGACCCACACATTATGTGGCTGGCCCTACGCTCAGTAGAAGGACTCACTTTTCATTTTACTGAGGTCTTCATAGAGGCCTCTTCTGCCTCAGAGACCTGCCAGGTTTCCAGCTGTGCCCCTTCCTTTCAGGCCACCCTTCTCCCTGGCTCTCAGGTTCGTCCCCACTTAGACTGCTCCCCAGTGATTCTCTGTGCCCCTCCCTTGCCCTCCCCCTCTTCCTTCCCCCTCACTTCAGCCTGCATATGGACTTGGTTAGTTGAATAATTCTTCAAAAGCAAATTAAAAAGTCAGCCTTGCACACCTACCTGCCCCTCTCCCCCAACAGCAGACACTCCTCCCTCCACTTCCAAACAGCTCCCCAGGAAATCTCTGCTGTCTTTGTTGATACCTGTGTCATCCTTTGAAGTCTGATTTCCAAGCAGTGCCCTCCCCCCGCATCCCCGCCTGCCCTCCTGAAAATCCTCTTTGCAGGATGTTCACATACCTGAACCAGGAGCCTTTTCCTAGCTCCCGCTCCTTGCCCTCCGAGGTGTCATGTCTGGTGGACCTTCCTGTTCTGATCTTCACAGCTCCTGGCACCCTTTGCTTTCCTGCCTTTCTTCTTTCCTTCTCTTCTCTATCTCACAGATGTGGTGAAATTCAAGGTGTCCATTCCAGCCATGACTGTGGCTTCTGGCAGTGCAGAGGTGGCTCTCTGCAGAGGACTCAATGGTCCAGCATGGTGGGGATGGAGGGATGGGCGTTTAACACATGACATGGGACCAGCCAGGTAAGAGTCCCAAGGATGGTAGTTGATGAGGATTCAGAACTCAGGATCTGGAGCAAGGGGCTTAGGACAGCAGGAGGCACCCACAGGGGCAGAGATGGCAACACTCACCACAACAGCGGCTCCCGCTGCCCGCTTTGCTCATTCGCTCACGTGTTCCTGAAGTTGTCCCTGTGCATCTGCAGGGAGCAGGCACCGAGGGTCACCAGATAGTGTGTTAATTACGCTGGGCCAGCCATGTGGTTACTCTGCAGGAGTGAACCAGGCATTGCCAAACAGTGAGGGAATAAAGTGCACAAATTCTCATCTCTCCCAAATTTAGCCTCTAGTAGGAGAGATGAATAAGTAAACAAAGGAACAAACAACAAACAAATTGATTACAGCTTTCAGTAAGCTTTCTTCTGGAAATGAATGGGGTGCTGGAAGAGAGACACCAAGGTGCTGGCTTGAGTATTCACAGAAGGACCCCCAGGACCTGAAAGATGGGGAGGGCCCAGTGGGAGGCAGCAGGTACCTGTCAGAGGCATACCTGGCCAAAGGCCCTGAGCCAAGAAGGTGGGTGGCCTTCTCTAGGCACTAGAAGGAGTACTTGCGGGCCCATCGCAGCCCCTGGGAAGCACCTGGACTCCTGGGGCTGTTCATGGCTCCTCCTTTTTCAAGTGTAGCAATGACTTTTGTGTCGCTGAGTACTTGAGCCCTCATGACCCAGGCAGGTCCCGGTCAGGCACATTACTGTGGTCACTGCCCATCCCTTTGTGTCCTGCCACGACCCTTCATACTTCTGTCCCATGGCACATAGCAAGGGGCCCAGTCACCAGACTTGCAGGGATCTTGACTACAGGATGGGGTGGAAGCAGGAGGGCCAGGGCTGGTTTCATTGCCTGGGACATTCACTGGCAAATGCCCAAGAGGCAGAGGTTCGAAAGTTGGTTCGGGCTGAGTCCTCGCCAAGGCTGAAAGCAAATTGGGATCTAAGAATGTAGCATCCAGGACTCTCCAGCTTGTAAAAATGCTTCAGGCCTGGCAGGGGTGGAGTAGGGAAGTAATTTGGGCTGAGGTGCGGGCAGCAGGCAGGGTCCAGTCTTGCGGGGGAGGGGGCTGGCCAGAGCTCAAGGAGGCAGGCTGAGCAGGGTAAAGGCCTGGTGTGCACATTGGGCACCAGGGCGGGGTGGCCCTGTGGGCGTGTGTGGGACCCCATGGCTGACACTCACCCTGAGGCCTGCCGGTGCCCGGACAGCAGGCCTAGGAGGCAGCTCTAGGTCTAACCTGACCTGCTCCCAGTCCCATTGGCCTGGGGGTACAGAGGACCTCTGCTGTTGTGGGTCCTTCCCATAGTTCCATTTGGATCCCACAGCCTTGCAGACTGTGCCCTCACAGCCCATTCCTTCTCTTTCCTTAGAGTGGCTCTTGGTTCTTTGCATCATAATGTTGTTGGACAGCTGTAGGAAGGCAGAGGATTTGTTTTTATATCATCCTCATTATATCAACTGCTTATATCGAGGCCAGCGCCATGCTGAGTGAATTCCCTGTATTAACTCCCTGGCTCATCACAAAGGTCTTCTGAGGTAGGTACTCACCTTCTCTCCCTCAGAGGAAGAAATAACCAGAGAGGGATTAAATGGAGAGCCCATGTGTGAGTGGTCTGCTGGGACCAGCTTCTCTGTGATGCAGGGCGCTGGGGAAGGGGGTCTCTCTGTTCTCCAGCATGAAGGCCATCCTTTGCAAAGGGATCTCTTGGAGTCATCCCCTCTGCCCTGGACCGGGCAGCTGTCTGGTTGTCCCTCCCACCCCCTCTCACTCCCCACGCTGGTTTCCTCTCGGCTTTCAGGCCAGGAGAGGCCAAACCTGTCATACATCAGGTTAAAGGAGGGTCAGAAACCCCACTGGCCAATGCCGCTGCCAGCCTAGAGCACGCCTGGCCTTCTTGCCCCAGCCCCCATCTTGCCTGCCAGCGCTCGGATGTGTGGTGCTATAAAAAGCCAAGTAGTAATATGCAAATCGCCCTGATAATTTATGGCCAAGTTAGTAAATAAGCCAGAGAGACAAGGTGGGTTGTTGTTTTTACGATCTCTGCAGTCCTCGCAGGAAAATCTACGGTAAGCAGAGTCCGGGTGAGCTGAGCCAGAGCCCATGGTTTAATAAACACAGCCTAATTACCAGGCACCAGGGACAAACAGGCAAGGGGGTTGGGGAAGCTAGTAATGAGAAGCCGCCAGCCAGAGGAGGCGAAGGGGGCTTAGGGCGGTAGTGGCAGCAGGATCCTCTTCCCGCCCACCTCTCCCTGGCCCAGCCTCTAAGCCGCCCGCGGGGAGGGGGCGGGACCCGGCCACAAGTCACTGCCATGGGCCCTCCGTGTTGCCATGGGTCCTGCCAGTGTGCCAGGGCATCGCTCCTGCCAGGAGCCTCCGGCTACTAAGCCTGCAGAAAAAATGTCAGAATGGGACTGCAAGGGAGCTTGGGGTTGAGGTGTCTAGGAGAGGGGGAAGGGAAGCTTCTGTCAGCCGCCAGCCTGGGGCTGGGGTGGTGTGGCTCTCCCGCGGTTACCCCAATCAGTTTTCAGCGCTGTCGCCTCTCTGCGGTCCCCGCCCTAGGGACGGCATCAGGACCGAATCAAGGAGATAGCTGGGTCAGGGGGCCAGCAGCACTGGAGGGACTTGCCGAGAGCAGGGAGCCCGGCAGCCCAGGGCACAGCCCAACGTCATGTTGGGCATTTGCCCCACGCTCTCCTCCCAGATCACAGAGTGGAGGGGAGAGCCGGCAGAGGCGCACCTGTAGATGCTCTTACTGTAGCCCACTGGCTGGAGCAAATTTTTCTAGTAGCAACCAACGACCTACAAAACAAGACAGTTGGTAGATGAATACCCTAGCCTCATCTCCCTTCAAGAGGATAACTACATTGCATGTCTATACCCACTCCCTGCATCCCACAGTGGGACTTCACTCCATTCACTCACTATGGCACCTTAGGACCATAGTGACTTAGGACCCCATTAGGGGTTGCCTCTTGCCTCCACTTTCCTGTCTCACTTCCCCTCTCCCACACTGCTTTCTAGGGTCAATTTGTAAATTAACTCACTTGCACTCAAATCCGTCTTTAACCCAGGTCCTGTTTTTGTAGAAACCCAACCCAGGTGACTATAGACACTTTGATAAAAATAATAATAGCTTTTGAGCACTTACTATATGCCAAGCACCCTTCTAAACACTTTGCCATTAAAGTACCTGATCAAAGTTACACAGCTAGTAAGCATCAGAGCCAGGACACAAACCCAAGCACTACTAGCTTTGGAGCTGTTTTCTCGACCAACACACTTAGCTGTAGGCCTTTCAAAGACCCCCCCAAGCCCCACTTCATTCCAGGCCCTAAGCTTAGACCTTGGGATCTAGAGTTGAACCAGATACGGGCCCTGACCTTGGAGAGCTTGTGGTGGCCAGGCAGAAAGGAAAATAAAGGAAATGCACACCTCAGTGCAGTTTGGGAGATGTGTCTAGAGCAGGGAGGGGTTAGAGGCAGAGCACCGGGAGGAATCCGGGAAGGCACTGTGAAGAAAGAGCTGCTTGAACAAAGTTTTAAAGAAGAAATTGGAATTTGAAGATGGCAATCGGGCAGGAAGAGTCTAGAGAGGGCAAACAATGGATGCACAGGGGCCAAAGGGTTTATGCCATGGCTATATTCAGGGAATCGCCTGACACCCTGCGTGGCTGGAAAGCTGAGGTTGAGGGGTTCAGGAGAGGAAGCTGGCTTTTTGATTGTTTATTGTTATTGTTGTTTGGGGTGGGCGCAGGCAGTGACTGATGGGAGAAGAGGTGGAGACCAGATTATGAAGGACTTGTCGCTGTACCAAGGGCAGGGATTGCTCCCCACCATTGCTCCTGACTGTGTTTACAGTGTTTCATTTCTTTAGCAGGTGTTTAATACATGGGTGCCCTTTATATTCTTCCCTAGCCTTTCTTGTGTTTCTGAAAGATTCTTAATTTTAAAAATGTTTTAGAATAATAAAAGCAGGTAAATAAACCCACATGGATAGACCAGAGTCATTGGCCTCTCCCTGTGGACACTCTAGTCCTGGGAAGGTTTTGCAAGGTCTCCTAAGCTTTCGTGGCATCAGATCACACAATCAGAGTCAGCCTCGAGCTTCAGGAATGTTTGGCAACTACTTTGGCAGTTCGGGTCTGGAACCCAAGGACAAAAGTTTACTCTTATCTGTCTTCAGGGGAAGTCCACTAGATTAAGCCTGAGGGGACCTTGTGGATTTGGGGTCTCAGTCATAAGTTGACCAATGTGCCATCTGTGTTCCCATAAAAGATATTAGCAACTGTGGTGCTAAATATATCCTGGATTGGATCTTGAAACAGAAAAAGGACATTTGTGGAAAAACTGCAGAAATCCAAATACAGGCTGGTAGTTCAGTTAATAGTGAAATGCCAGTGTTCAGCTGTTTGTTTTGACCATTTACCATGGTTATGGAAGATGTTAATATTTGGAGAATTTACATGAAAGGTATATAGGAACTCTCTGTACTTTCTTTGCAACTTTTCTATAAATCTCAGGTTATTCCAAAATAAAGAATTTACTTAACAATTATGGTGGACAGGGCAGGACTGAGGACAGGGACCTGTCACAAAGGCCTATTTCTGGTTGACATCTTGTATGGTCATTAAGTCACTTAAGAATTTCTTAGTGTGGTAATGTCTAGCCCATCTTTCCTCTTCTTGTGTGTTTATAAATGCTGTGTTGAAACCAGGATATTTCATACCTGTCAGTTTGCTTGGTTTTCCCACCCGGTACCTCTTTTCAAAAGAGAATGAAGGTGGTGATAATTCATCTTGCAGAAACCATTCCACTTGATCAATGATTCACCAGAGGTGTTGCTCTAAAATGGCATGCTTTCTTAGTACATTTTACAAAGTTCATCTACTCAAGCTGTATTTTCACTTGCCTTTTTGGAAATCTCTAGAGCAGGCAGACCCGTTTTCCCCAAGGAGGAAAGACAGGAAGAGGCCTTCAAGGATGGCAGACCCCAGCAATGAAAATGGACCCATCTTGACCCCATGTGTGCCACTAAATTTTAACCTTCCTTGGAGATTTCTTGTCTCTACTTTGCTTGGAGCGACCAAGAAGGTGGACTAATGGGGAGCCAGTCACCCATGGAGGTGTCTCATTCTGACCTAGAGACAGTGGGGACCTTTCAGCCTGTCCTGCACAAGCAACACGGCAAATTGTCTTCCACTTAACACTGTTCTAATTGTCCACGTTGATTAATGAGGTCACTTACAGTATCAATTATTACCTGCCAAGAGAATGAATATCAAACTGAAACAAATGCCCATGAACTTGCTTATTCTATTAAAAAATAAAGTAATGAGACATGATTAATGGTGTGTGCCCTGAGAGAAGCCACAGGAAGGGATGGGCAGGAGAGAAAGGTAGAAAGGAGCATTTTCTCATTAGAGGCAAAAATGGCTTTTGTTCTTAAAGTAGGTTTCTATTGACCCCCTTCCTTTCAAAGCCACTTCTTGAGAGAGCTGTCTAGGCTCAGTGTCTCCACCTTCTCCCTTCCTATAAACCCTCTGTAACCCAGTTTCAGTCTTAGCACTCTACCAGTACTGCTCTGGAAAAAGCCACTGACCCACCCTCTCAACTTTCTTTACCTTTCCCCTTGGAAGCATTTGCTGCTGTTGACTTTATTCTTCGTGAAATACTTCTTTTTTCTAGCTTCTCTGACACCACCAATTCCTCACTCATTCATTCCATTTCACACACCTATTTGTTGAGCACCTATTGTATGCCAGGCCCTGTGCTAGGCACTGAAAGTATGAAAGTATCCAAGACAGATAAAGTCCTTGCTCTAAAGCAGAGGAAATTAAGCAATTAACAAATAAATACATCTAGATAAGCCATTTAGCTTTATGAGGGGAATAAAGCTGAATGACTGATGGAGTATGACAGGGTAACATTAGGAGGTGTGGTTGGTGGGACCTCCCTGAACCTGGTACCTCACTGCTTTCAGATATCAGTCCCTTAAATGTTGCCGCTGTCTCCAGGCTTCCCTGTCTTCCTTTGTGTCACTTCACTCCAAGATGTGGACAGGCTCTTGGTGATTACAGGATTGTGCTTGGCAGAGTGTGGCACCAAAGACGACTGGAAAGATGTCATCTGAGGGGCTAAAACCCAGTTCCAAATCCAGGCTCAATGGTGTGTAATTCTGAGGCTCCAGACAGAGGGACAGACTTCAGGGATAAGGTAATGCTTTGAATCCAGCGCCGTCAAGTGTCATATGAATAGCACCCCTCAGAGTCGTGCAACATGGTGGCCCAAAAAATCTGGAAACCAGGCCAGAGTTAGAGATTTGGACAGACCCTGGGAAATAAAGGCCAAGAGAGTCCCCAGATCCCTTGCAGAAAGCCCCAAGTGACCAAACTGTTTCCTTGCCCCTCTGGCTCCCTCCTTTCAGGTCTCCAGGTGAGAGCCGGGGGAAGGGCTCTTTCCTATCCGCTACACATATCTCTTGTTTGGATATGATAATTCAGGTTAGTCAATCCCTCGCTGTTCACACAACCATCACTGGTCACCTGTGGCCTTGCCTTGCTTCATACTACATAGCTTTGGGCCCAGCTTGACCTGTTCCCACAGCTCAGCCTGGCCCTGGAAACCCGGCCTGAGCGGAGGCCCCCTGCACTCTTCTTTCTCAGAAGGGAATCTGCCTAGTCCCTCCCTGAGGCCATGGTTCTGGAGGCTTCTCTTCACTGGGGCTCCCTGGAGCATGGGAAGACAGTGGACATGGCATCCTATGTGTTCTGGGGCTAGCCCTGCCCTCCAGCAGGGTCCAGGAAGCATTTCTATCCAGTCCACAAGGGTAGTGCCTGAGCTCCTCTGCTTCATGTCCAAACCTGCCAGAACTGGGTGTGTGGCAGCTGGCAGTAGTGACCATGATTGTAATTCACCTGGCACAGGTGCTGCCAGTGACACCCTGCAACGTGTCGTCTCTAACATGGGGACCCAGTCTTGTCAGCCCAGGTACCATGCTCAGTACAAGCTCTAGTGGCCAAAAGGAAGCGCGTCACGGTACAGGAGCAGGTGGGGTGGGCTACCCCATTCTCTCGGTACAGCCTCCAGCCCTCCTGCACCTTCCCACCCATTTCCAGGGTCTTGAGCCTCCTGGAGCTCTCCGAGGCTCCACCTGCTCCCTTCCCAGGGTGCCTCTGCCGCTGTCTGACTAGTTTGGCATGTCTTCAGAATGGAGCATCTCCAGGGGATGACACTACTCACTGACATTTGGACAACTGCTGTTGTCTCCCTGGTACGTGAAGAACAGAAAAGACAAAGCTCTTCCAGGTAGTGCCAATCCTAAAATGGTGCCATTTGAGGGCCTAGGTAGGCCCCAGCTGCTCCATGAAGCCCCTTGAGGAACTTCAGACTTAGGCCAACCTTGATGGAAACAGAGTAGCTCCCATTCCCAAATGAGGCATGTCACTGAGCCAGATTTTGAGGAGGTAGATACAGAAGCAGCAGTCTTCTAGAACTTGACGGCCCCTCTTCCTCAAAGCCCCCTTTCCCCATCCTCCCAACCCTGCCCTTGACCTTCAGAGCTGGATGCTTCAGCCTCTGTCATGGAAGACCAAACTGGGTCAGGGTTTTCCAGGATCCTGCAGAAATAAAGTCTGCATCTGCTAGAAGGCTGAGCAGCCTCCAGAAAAATCCCCTCTCTTGGGAGACTGGTAATTAAGCAGTCATGGCAAACACATGGAGGATGAACAGCTGGTTGTATCCATTTGTTTTCCTGCCATTGGTTGGAGAATAATTTCATAAATTACACATAGAGTTGAATTTTGTCTTTCCTCCGCTCATGCCATCCCCTTTGCTTGAAATGACCTCCTTGACCTCTCTCTACCCTCCCTGCCCTTTGGGTGATTGGCTAACAGTTTATCCTTTTAGATCAGCTCCTGATGGTGATGTCGAATTCCCTGGGCACATCTTCTATCACTGCACTTAACTGTTGCATTTTCACTGTGTCTTTAGCAGTGATAAAATTAGTTATTAACTCCTGCTGTTTGCCTGGCACCATTCTCTAATGCTTGGCATAGACCAGGGAACCAAATGGATAAAAACCCCAGCCCTCATAGAATCCATATGCTATGTAGGGAAAGGAGGGCTTAATAAATAAGGATTAATTAAACATCAAGTATGTCAGATGCCGATAGAGAAAATGCAGGACAGAGCGATGAGGAGCCAGGAAGTGGGGTTGGGGGGATTGCAACTGTAGAACAGTCACAGGAAGCCTTGGTGTAAAGGCAATAATGTGAACAAAAACCTAAAGAAGATGAGGGAACCAGCCGGGCACTTGTTGGGGAAGAGATGGGATAGCTGGGGAAAGTGGCAGCAACAGCAAGTGCAAAGGCCTTGAGGCAGAAACTTAACAGGTGTGAGGTCAAGGCCCAGCAGGGGTCATTATGGCTGGAATGAGTGAGCAGGGGAAGGCTAGTTGGTGATAAAGGGAGATGGAACTGGAGTGGGAGTGGGTAGTGATGGCAGAGAAGTGCTCAGGGCCTTTAGGTCATTATGGAGACTGGCTTTTTCCCAGATCAAGTGGGACTTTT
Organism: Smutsia gigantea; assembly: GCA_032199065.1. NCBI lineage: Eukaryota > Metazoa > Chordata > Mammalia > Pholidota > Manidae > Smutsia > Smutsia gigantea. The sequence continues at coordinate 129,108 of JAVSCE010000611.1, forward strand.
CGAAGGGTTCTAAGCAAAGAAAGGACATGATCTGACTTAAAAGGATCATGCCAGCTGCTATATTGAGAATGGTCTGTATGGGGCCCCCAGGGAAGGAGGGAGACCAGTTAGGAGGTTATACAGTAACTGAGGCAAGAGATGGAAGTGGCCTGCAGGATGGTAGTAATGAAAGTGATGAGAAGTGGCTGAAACTCCAGATTAAGTAATATAAATGCCTCCTTTTGAGGGAGAACTCCTTGAGGGCCAGGTCCATATCTTTAAAATTTTTATCCTCAGAACCAACCATAGTACATGACATTTAATAGGACACATAATCAATGTTTGTTGAATGACTGATGAGAAATCATTTTTAAATGTTAATAATAGGAACAAATCATCCTCTCTGAACCGAACAGATCATAAAGCAAATCCTGGGGAACATCACCTTGACACTTGCTGTCTCTTGTGGTTTCCCCTGTTATCCCATCTCTTCCCCAACATGTGTCTGGCTGGTTTCCTCCTCTTCTTCAGCTGATGTCATAAAGAAGGCTGTTCATGGGTGTGCTGAACCTGGAAGTATGGAGCATGCTGGCTTCAACTGTGTGTGTGTATTTTTCTTGGTGCCGGACTTCTCAGAGCCTTTAATACACTAACACACAGGTTCCCAATCTTTCTTAGTTTGAGGTGCTGTTAGGTGCTTCAGTAATTTTTCCATGGTGCTCCCTGGGTAAAGAAAAACCTAGCATTTCCATTTATTAAGTAGTTAGGTCTGAATAACTGAATAGGTATTTACACCCTAACAACTTTATAGCTATTTGGGGGAAAAAATGAGTACCAATGGAAAGAAAAAAGTCATATTTTTATTTCTTCCTTAAAAAACCTCAGTTTCTTACTAGCATAACGTGTGTGCTTGGGCTCTGCACAGCTTCTGAAACCTTGGAATCTGATTAAATACCACCTTGGAATCTGATTAAATACCACCACCCTTATATTCTGTCCCACACTGGTTTTCCCACGGTGCCTACTTTATATCACACCAACTGCCAACATCCAGCTTTGCAAAGATAGGAAGTCATCTAGTGGAACATAGCTGCACAGTGAAGCTGTTATTACCACAAGCTAATACTTTGCATGTCCAACAGATACTGAAAATTTTAAGTGTTCTTCCATGCCCTTGTGAATTCCCTTTAGCACCCTAGGGTACCCTGGCACACAGTTTGGGAACTACAGTGCTACTTTATATGTAACATTTCCCAAAAATTATTTGTGAGTTTTCTCAGGCCAATCTATTAACATAACACTGGATAGTATTCTATGGAACGTGTTTTGGGAACTGTAGGGATAGTAGCACATGAAGAGAAGAGAATATCCAGGACTCCTTGCTGCAGAAGTAGAAGCTGCAGTTCTATGGTGAATATTCCTGGGTGTTGAAAGAGTGAATGTGTTTAGAAGATTTGCATTCTGAACATACAGGCTCTGCTCCCCTATTTTTAGACCTCAGCAGGTGGGCCTGTTATGACTCCAGACTTTGCTTCTAAAGCCTGTGTGCATCCTAGAAAGTGTGTATCGCAATTTGGAGGCCTAGCAGTGTTCCCATCCAACCATACTTAGGAGAGGAATACTGGCCTCCAGAAAATACATATCCACGTGCAGCTGAAGGCAGAGGTGTATACAGCCAGTGGATGTTTTCTGGATAACTAGAACATTTTAGAGTTAAGCTGGACTTCACTTGGACTGACGCTGGGGTTTTTCAGCAGATATCTGGCCAGTACCAAGTCATCCTCAGAAATAGGGGTTTATTACAAGGATCCCCAGATCTTGGGGCAGCACAAGAACCATGGCTACAGATTTTTAGTTACTATTGGTTTCAGGGCTTCTGAGACCAGGAGTGTCTGTGGCTCATGACCAATGAGCTCCTTGATCTGACTTCTCTGGGCATTTCATTTCCCAGAGAAGGTTCCATAGAACACCAGCCCACACAGGATGCTCTTAAGAGAAAAAGGGGTTATGATATATATACTTAAAGCACAGAAATCCCAGTTTTCCCAAGGTTCTCAGTTTTAGAAGCTCTTGATGAAATGCAAATGGAAATTACCAGAGAGAACATGTGTCTGTAGGGGTGTATGTGTGTGTCTGTGTATTGTGTGTGATTATGACTAATGTCCATCAATTACCTGCAAATTACTAGATGATGCCTGTAATGATAGTTCTGTTTTTAGCTTAATGGTTTATGTATCTAACTAGTGGCTGCTGTCTGGAGTAGGGCTGCCGGCAAATCAAAACACTATTTGCCAAGCCTGTCAGTGTGACAAATGTTGCTTACATTTACTCTTTTATTCCCAAGGTCAATTGACATGTCTTTTTTTATATCATTGTTTGATGTGCTAAGAGCCTTAAATGAGAGCCATTCAATAACGGCCCAATTTGCTATATTACTGTTTATTCCTGGATAATTCTATATTAGTTGGGCTCTTTAAGATTGCAAGGATGAGACATGCATGGATCACCCTCAGAAATGGGATTTTTTACAAGAATCTCCAGATCTTGGGGCAGCCCAAGAACCATCTCTTCAGTCTTTTGATCACTAGAGGTTTCAGGGCTTCTGGGACCCGGCACATAAGCAGCCTCCTGGCCATTGTAGCAACAGCCTGAGCTTCCGGCCCTGCCTTCCCTGGGCATATCCTTTCCCAGAGAGGCTTGCACAGAACCCCACCCCATATGCTGCTCTGAGACTATAAGGTCTACGATCAAATGGGTTGAGAGTTGTTACATAATCTCTTCCTGCTTTGGAAGTTTGCTATTAGCTTATTATAAGCCCCTGCACGCCCTTTGTTTTTTGTTTTATTTTCTGAAAAGTCCTTGCTTCCCTTAGCTTAACCCAGCATTTCCGAATTATGTTTAACTAATGAACACTGAAGAATATCCTCTGGAGAAAAATCTAGTATTTTCACTTTCCAGAAGAATCTGGTTGTGTTCATTTGTCACTCTCAGGTTCAATGATTTGCTAGGAGGACTCACAGGACCCAGTATATAGTGGCACTCACGGCTGTGACATAGTATGGTATAACAGAGCAAAACAGCAAAGGAACGCCATGATGTGAGGAAGTCTGAGATAAACCAGGCAAAGGCTTCCTGAAGTTCCCTCCTGGTGGAGTCACACGGAATGTGCTTCATGCCCCAGCGATGAACTGTAACCACACATGAAATGCTGCCACCCCAGGGAAGCTCATTGGAGACTCAGTGCCCAGTTTTTCCTGGAGGCAGATTGCATAGGCTCCCTCTGCCTGCCATGTACCAAAGTTCCAGACTCCTAGAGAGAAAGCAGGTGTTCGGTGTAAACCATGTTTGTACAGGTAGTTTAGGCGACTCTTATCAATTGTGGAAATGGTGTGGGCCCTCCTGAAACCACATTCCCAGATGTCCACCAGGGGCCGGCCTTGTAAGCTGGCCTTCTGCAAGGACAGCAGGCCTTTTCTGTCCACTCTATTAGCTGAATATTCATTCCTTCATTCTATATTTATCTTAGCTCAGGTTGCTGTAACGAAAGTTCCATAGTCTGGATGGCTTGTAAGTACAGAGATTTATTTCCTATCATTCTGGATGCCAGAAGTCCAAGATCAGGGTGCCAGCCTAGTGAGGATACGATGAGAGTGGTCTTCTGAGCTGCAGACTGCCAGCTTCTTACCGTATCCTCAGTGGTGGGGGACAGGGAGAGGAAGCAAGCTTTCTTGTCACTCTTACAAGGGTAGTAATCCTGTTGATTGAATCCTAATTGCTTCCCAAAGGCCTTACCTCACCATACCATCACACCACATGGGGTGAGTTGGGTTTCAACATATGAATTCTGGGGGGACACATTCAGTCTATAACAGTGTTGCACCTGATATGTGTGCTATGTACTAGTGATGCAGAGAAAATTTTTAACATAGTCTTGCTTTCAAGGGACTTACCTTCAAGAAGGAAAGACAGATAACCCACAAGTAATTCAATAAGAAAATCAATTCACTATAGTTGGAATGAATATTACGAAGGAGAAGTACTCTGTTCTCTGAGAATGTTTATCAGGGATGCCTAAACCCCTTTCCAGAGGAAATAACATTCAAATTGAGACCCGAGAAGCTAGTGGGGATGGGTAGGTAAGATGGTGGCAGCCTGGGTGGCTAAGGGGGAGAGCAGTGCATACAGCCCTAGAAGCAGCATATGCAAAGGCCCTGGGGTAGAAAGAAACACTAGAGATTCAAGGGAAGTGTAAAGGGCAGTGTGGGTGAAGGAGAGCAAAGGGGAGAAAGATGCAACCTGAGACAGAAAGAAAGAAAGGCAGGCAGAGTAGTGCAGGGGCACAGACTTGAGCCACATCACCCACATCACAAGGGGCGTTATGTCTCCATCATTCCAGTCATGCCATTGGAGCTGACCAGATCTCTGATTTCCCTTGAGGCCTAGAGCACCAACCACAGCAATATTTACTGTGTTTAGCCCCCGTCCTCAGAAGACCCCCATGTGCTTGGAGGACATTTGGATGAAGCCTTAATCTTCAGTCTCTCCCTCCTGTGTTTCTCTCTCCGGCAGGAATCAAGATTTACACACACTTAGTAATGGGGTCACTCCAGTGAGCTAACGGACTCCAAGGTTCCAGACTCGAGTTTGTTGAGAAAAAGAGTTTCATTCCGGTCTTTTCTGTTGGTTCTCTGACTGATGGAAGCAAAGCCATGTCCTAGTGAACTTGGCCCAAGGCTCAGATGAGGAAAACCTGGTTTGTTCCTACCTGCCTCTGAGACCCATGGGCACTCAATAAATAACAAAAATTTGACCGAACTTGAGAAGTGGCTCATTCCCTCCCCAAGCAGGTGTGACTGCCAAAGTTCTTCTGCATGTGGACCCAGGTCTGACTCCTCAGAGCTCCCACCCTGTGGTCCCTGTTCTTTGCTAAGCATTTCATGAGGACACTGATGTGTCAAGTGTGACCCTTCAGGGGTTTGAAGAGAATTCTCATTCTGACCCCCTTTTGCTTTACATGCCCACTGTCTTCAGCTGTTCCCCACCCAACGAGGTTCCTTGGAGATCTCTTACCCCAAGCCTGGTGCCTCAAAACCAAGCTGCCCTAGCCCAGAATGTTGGTCAGTCAACTTAGAGCCCTGGAGTTCTCAAACAGAGGTATTATCTCCCAGAGTAGAGAAAACTAGCTTTTATTTTTATGGGTAGGGCTTTGCAAACACTTCACTTGGGTGAAGAAGTGTCATTCCACTGCATTTAAAAAAATGTGACCGAGGGCCCCCATTCACGAATAAATTCCATTTCACCATTGTTGGGGTTCCCCCCAAACAAGGCCTTGTCCAGACCCCAGCATTTCAGGAGGGCCCCCTGGCCTTCAGTGCACACTGGCGCCTGCCCATGTGCTCAAGGCCTCAGTGTTACTGGAGGGTGGGCAGCACCAACTCAGCTGGATGAGTGCCAAGTGTGGCTGGGAGAGCACAAGCCCTTGTGCTTGGGGTGGGAGCCTTTGGGTGTATAGTCCCGCCTTGCCAGGCGGCTCCGGCTGCCCTCCCAGCCTCCACCAAGGGGGAGACGGCAGATCCCAGCACCGAGCCGCCTCACCTTCCATCCCGGGCACATTGTTTACCCTACCATCCAAGCACTTCCTCTTCCTGATAGACCCTTAAAAAGGCCCCCTTCTTCCTGCAGCGATTGGCAGGGAAAGGAGGTGTCCAAAACAGTTTGCTTTTTCCTTGTATCTCACTTCCTATTGTGGGTATGTAGGGAACTTGCCAGAGTTGGTAAGTGTTAGAGTATGTCTGGATGTCTCTCTCTCCCTTCTGTTGTCCATACTGCCAGCATTAGGCCGAACTGTGACACTGTGTGGCTGCCCCTGGAAATGCCAGATAATCAGCTGTTCATTCATTCCGAAATAATAAGCAAGGGATTGGACAAGGAGGAGCAAAACAAACACAGCCACTGCTTTTGTGGAGCCTGTAGTCTAGTCAGGGAGACCTTCATAAAATAATCACAAAATAATAAAAATATTGACCCCAAGAACCTCTAATTAGGACCTGTGATGAATGCTAGGAAAGGAAGAGAAAAAGGGACATTAGTCAGGATGGATCAGGTTGTGCTGTGTGTATTAATCATGTTTTTATCTTCTGTATTTTCTGATGCTTTGACAGCTAGTGACCTGGCCTATGGAGGAGACAGCCCCTCCCAGGGTGAGCTAATTCCCAGAGAGACAGCAAACTGTTCCTCTGGGAGGGAGCCTTTTCTAGGCAAGCCAGTCCAGAGCCCACCTACCTCCTTTGAGGAGGTCTTACCTATTGAGCCTCTGTCCCCTGCCTTAATCAAACCAGGGCAGAGTGTCAGACAACCGAGGCCAGTCCCTACACCCTGGAACCCCCCTGAAGTTAATCCAACCAGCCAGTCATACACTTGCCGAGCCTGCTTACTCTGCCTCACCCACTGTTTCCCCAACCCCTTAAACCCCACTGAAGATTCTCACCCCTGTTTTCTTCCTGCTCCTCCCACCTCCTGACCACCCTGGTGCTTCCCTGTGTGGCCCCATGTGGCATGGCATGCCCTCTCGTCTTGGGAACTGTAACTGTCTTTTCAGTGGCAATTCCCTCCTGATAGGTTGGCCTTACCCTACCCGAATAAAAATAAAATCTACATTCTACAATACCAAGGTAACAAACGACCCTCAAAACTCAATTACCTTAGCTCGCCAGAAGTTTATATCTTGCCATACTTGATGTCCCGAAATGGTTTGCAGGGCCTCTGTGCTGGGTGGAGTCATTCAGAGACCCCAGCTGACAGAGACCCAGGATGGCTGAGGCAGGGGGAAGGGAAGGGGAATTCAGCAGAAGGGCCACAGCTCCTGGTGCTCCCTTCTCTTGGAACAGCACACTTTGCTGCTGCCTGCATTTCCCTGGCCTCAGTGCCACAGCCGGGCTGACCTCAGCAAGGATGGGGAGGTGCCACTCTATCACGTGTCTGGACGGAAAGCCGGAGATTCGTGATGAAAAGGCCCAGTGACTTCCACAGGGACTTCCAAGAATGCAAAATAGATAGACTAGTCTGGGAGGCCAAGAACACGTCCTTTTGAAAATAACGTTGAGACATTTGCAGTGAGAATTGAACGATGAGAGGGAGTTAACTAGACAAACAGGTGGAGGCATGTGAGAAAGTGTTCAGAAAAGGAAACAGTGTGTGCACAGACCCTGAGGATGGGGGCGGGGGCTGTGACAAATTAAAGGAAGTGAAGCCAGCCAGCAGTGTGACGGGGGAGGGCGGGGAGAAAGGCGAGGAAGAGTATTTTATCACTGACACTGGAGTGCAGACGCATGGTGTCAACAAGTGGACTTTTCAAGTCCGTTTTATTATTGTTGACAAATTCTCCACAGGAAATGCACCCCATACTGCCTATGCCCCTGCCCTTGACCAAGAATACTGGAGCAGCCCCAGAGCCAGGCAGGATACAGGGCGGAGAATCGACAGGGGCCCAGTACTACAGGCTTTGGTAACTCACTAGGAATTCTGGCCTTGATCCTAAAACAGTGCGAAGCCATTGATGGATTCTGAACTGGGAGAGTGAGAAGTTTGGGGTCATGGACATCACCAATTTCCAACACTTTGGGTTACTCTGGGCAGGGAAAGAGAAGCAAAAAGAAGGTTCTTGATGAAGTGGGAAAGACAATAAGCCTTGATAAAGCAGAAGATGAGTTATATGTTAGTAGCTTATATCGATGGCCATGCTTCCTGTTTGCAAAAGCTGTTCTCTGCACGGAGTCAACGGGCAGATAACCCACAGCAGTGGGGCAGAGGGCTCACAACTTTCTTCCCATCATTTTACCCCATTTCAGTAACTCTGGATCCACTATGGAAGGATACCTCACTTCTTTCAATATGGTATTTATATATCTACCAGATAAAAGATGGGCAAGTTTTATTTGCTCTTTCCAACATACAACAAGATAACTCCTCCTATGAGGTCATCAGCTTGTCTAAAACTGATTCAGTGGTGAGGAGTGGGTGAGGGAAAACCGGGGCCAGGAAGTGATGGCTCAAATGTCCAGATGGGGAGATTCAAGCTTTCACACCCCTCCAGCTTTAGCACCATGTTAGGATTTATCCACCAAGCCAGGGAAATAGCCGAGCAGTGGTAAATATCTGATTCGAGAAAATACCTAGTAAGCTGCAATTCCATATATTACCAGTGATAAAACTGTAATTGTTTGTTGACAGTGTACATTAGCAATTCACACAGCTTGCGTCAATATACTACCAAGAAACTAGGATCTGGGAATCTTTAATGGAAGCTCAAAAATGTCATGGAACTAACTAGGGGAATAAAATGCAGTTCCACTCAGTGGGAAGAATGCCATTCGCAGAGACAACTTCATAGAAGAAGCCTTGGTGAGGTGTGAGATTCCCCCATGAAGCTGTAGGCCATTGAAGGAAAGGCTCTCCTCAGATTAAGTGGCTGGGAAGGGCACTCAAAGGTGTAATTCTGGTGGACATGGGTGAGGGGCACATTGCAGCTGCTGTGAATTAGGCCCATTTGGAGGTAGAGACAACCAGGACCAGCTGGAATGGGACCTGGAGATCAGATCCAGATAGGTCTGGCCCCACCAGGGGGCAATTTGGTATTTTAGTACCAGGGTCCCTTGGGGGCTGCAATCTGTCATCAGCACATGTGAATATCTGGGGTGGAGGAAGGGTATCTGGTGCATGGGCAAGTCAGCAGGAAGCCAAGGGACAGGCGACTGGTGGCCTTGGGGCTGGGGTTATGGTTCCGGGGATCAGTCCATTTCCAGCAAGGGCCCAGCCAGTGCCGCAGGGTGTGCGTGTGTCTCTCAGCATTGTAAGTGTTCGAATGAACAGGAGGCAACAGACGGGAGGGGCCTGGAAGGGCCAAGGAGGAGCTCAAGGCTCAATCTAGGTAGACTGAGGTTAGGTCAAATCTAATGGAGCACTGAGGTGCTGTCCAATAGAAGCATAGTGTGAGGGTGAGCCACAGGTATAGTTTTTAAAAACTTTTCATTTTGAAATAATTTAAGTTCATAGGAAGTTGCAGGGATAGTACAGCTCTCAGGTACCCTTCCCTGTTCCCCACTGTGGGTACATGTAATGTAACTGTAGTGCAGTATCAGAACCAGGACGTCGACATCGGTGCAGTATGTGTGCATACTTCTATGTCATTTTATTACATGTGTGCATTCACGTCACCACTGCAGTCAAGATCCAGAACTGCTCCATTGCCACAAAGACCTCATGCTGGTCCTCTGTAGTCACACCCACTCCCCTTCCTTGCATCCCTAAACCATGGCAGCCACTAAACCAGGGGTTGTTTCCATTTCTTTAATGTCATGACTTGAAGAATGCCATATAAATGGAATCATCTGGTATGTCATCTTTGTTTTCATTCAGATGATACCGCTGAGATCCATCGAAGTTGTTACATGTTCCTTTTTATTGCTGAGTAGCCTTCCATGGTGTGCTACCGAAGTTTACTCATTCACCAATTGTAGGACATTTTGGGCATTTCTAGGTTTTGCTATTAACCACCCCCCACCAAAAAAAAAGAAAAACCCAACCCTGCTATGAACAATCATGTACAGGTTTTTGTGTGGTCACAACTTTTCATTTCTCGGGGATAAATGCCCAGGAGTGTGATCGATGGGTTGCATGATTAGCGTACAAGTAGACTTTTGTTTTAAAGAAACCGCCTAACGGTTTTCTGGAGTGTCTGTCCTGTTTTACGCATGTATGCAATGGATGAGAGATCCAGTTGCTCTGAGCTGTTAGCATTTGCTGTTGCCAGTATTTTGAGTGATATGTCCTAATATCTCATCATGGTTTTTGCATTTCCCTAATGGCTAATGACGTTGAATGTTTTCTCGTACACTTATTTGCCATCCTTACATCTTCTTTAGTAAAATGTCTCCTTGCGTCTTTTGCTGCTTTTCTAATTGGATTGTTAGATCCTTGTCTCACTGTCAACCTTAAGGGAAAAACACTCAGTCTTTTACCATTAAGTGTGATGTTAGCGGTGGGATTTTTGTTGCTGCTGTTTATCAAGTTGAGGAAGTTGCCTTTTGTTCTTAGTCTTCTGAAAGTTTTCTTTTCTAATCACAAATGAGTGTTGAATTTTGTCAAGTGCTTTTTTGACATCAATTTATATGGTCATGTCTAATATTGGCCCATTAATATGAAGAATTGCATGATGAACAGAACCAGCCGTGCATCCTTGGAACAAACCCCACTTGGTTATCGTGTATAATTATTTTTATGTGTTGCTGAATTCTCTTTGCTAATATTTTGTTAAGGATTTCTGTGTTTATATTCATGTGGGATATTGTTATTTAGTTTTCTGTATTTGTACTGTCTTTGGTTTTGGTATTAGGGTAATAGTGATCTCCTAAAATGAGTTTGGGAGTGTTCCTTCTTCCTCTCTATTCTGGAAGAGATTGTGTAGAGTTGGTGTTAATTTTTCTGTATATGTTTGGTAGAATTCTCTAGTGAAACCATCTGGGTCTATTTCTTTTTTTGCGATTTTTAAAATTACAAATTCAATTTCCTTCATAGCTATAAGGCTATTCAAATGATCTCTTTTATACTGGGAAGGTTATGGTAGTTTGTACTTGTCAAGGAACTGGTCCATTTCATGTAGTTTGTCAAATATGTGTGTGTATGACTTGTAGTATTTCCTTATTTTCCTTTTGATGACTACAGGACCTGTGTTCCTTAACCTTTGCCAACTCTGGGTATTTGCCAATAGGTGAAAAATGAGTCTTGTGAATTTAGTTTTGTATTTTTGATATTAATTACATGGAACATCCTTTTGTTTGTGTCCTTTGCCCTTTTTCCTCTTTTCCTGTTTATCTTTACATATTGATTTGTACATGTTCTTTATAGGTTATAAATACTCTCTCCCGGTCATATATAATATACATAAGCCTCCCAATTTGCATTTCTCTCTTGCTCTCTTTTTTCTTTTTTTACAGTTTCTTTTGCTGTGCATTCATGCTTTAATTTTCACATAATTAAATCAGCAGTATTTTCCTTTAAGGCCTCTGGGGTTTCATGCGGTATCTATCGGTGCTCAATCAATTTCAGGAGAGAGAATCCAAATCAAACTAGCTTGAGCAAAGAAAAAAAAAAACAAGAAAGGAAAGACGGAAGAAGGGAGGGCGGGTGGGAAGGCAGGAAGGTAGGATGGCAAGGAAGGAAGCAAAGGAGAACTTCGGCTCCTGTAACCTGGCCCTGCAGAAATAGATCTCTCCACCGGGTGGATCAAGGACCTCAACAACGTATCATGGGGGCTCCGTCTCTCTTCTCTTCTCACTCTTCAGTTTTGTCTATATCTATGAGGAATATCATTTTCTGTAGAGCAGATAGGCTCTGTGTAATGGTAAAAAAGGCTGTTGGCAGTCCCAAGCTGATATTCTAATGCTTTAGAAATCCAAAAATAAAAGACTCAGAATCTGTGTATCGTATCCCGTGGAAGGACTCAGAGTGATCCTGCCTGTGTTCTGTGTGCTCTCCCCTCGTCCCCATGCCTCGGACCAGCCCATAAAGATGAGGGAAATGCCGTGATTGGCCATGTGCCCGGTTTTGTGGCTGGCGAGCAGGTGGGGCACCTGTCAGAACCCTGTGCAGTGGCAGCTGCCTGCAAGAAGATGGGCAGGTAGAAGCCAAGGGAATCCCTGAGCACATCACATTTAGAAAGGCCTTCCCGAGTTAATATGATAAACACAAATTGTTTGCTCCCTTCTAATATGTATGGTTTCATTATTTTATATACACATTTTTGACCCATGTGAGAAAATGAAGGAGAGGGAGACAGAAAGACAGGGCAGGGACAGGGAGAGAATATGGGGTCGTGTAGGGATCCTTTGCTGGGAGTTTTTATACCTGAAGAGAAGATGTCATCCATTTCTAGGTTTGATCACTCTTCCTTCTCTGGGTTTATCCTGAGTTAACACACATCCTGTAAGAGTAGGATGGTGGGAAGGGCAAGGGCTTCCTCTAGCACAGGGCTTTCCATGGTGGGCGTTAACAAATAGCTGGCTTAACTTGTCTGAACCCAATGCTCATGCTCTGCAGGGGACACCTGAGCATCCAGGTGTGATAACAGCAGTGGGCGGTATAGTGAGGGATCGAGGAGACCACAGTATCCCAAACTACTTAATAATGGGGTGTAGGGAAAATGGAAGTTCCTATGGCCAGGATCCTTACCTGACCCTAAACCACTTGGTGATGTGATTGGCCTCCTGCTAGGCTAATGCTTACACACCCGTTGGCAATGAGCCATTAGCATTGTCAGTGTTACTATATAAAGAGCTCCGCTCAGAGGAGACAGAGATGGATTGAAAATGCTCCAGAGGCAGACGTGATTCCAGCACTCAACCTGCCACCATGAGTATAAAGTTTGGTATAAACCCTTTTACCCCTAATGTTCTGCTGTTGTTACTCAGTCTCATCAAGTCCAGAGTGAACTTTCCCAGGGGCAGACCCCTCAGGCAAGATATGGGGGTAAATGTAAATCTGAAATCCCTCCTAGAGCCCTGATGGGGGTGGAGGGGAGGCAGGGTGAGCCTCAGATAGAGGATAAAAGGACAAAGGGGGACAGGAGACTGTGTGTACAGTCAGGTCACCTGTGGGGGCCACCATGTGTGGGTGCCCAGCAGTGGACAACTTCTTTTCTAAAGTGCATTCCCAAGTGTTCAATGAAAGCTTCATTATTTTCTCTTTTGAACATTAGAAGAATCTTTTAAAAATGACTCTCTTGTACTAAAACATATTATCTCAGGTTCAACAATTCCTTCCATTTCACCTCAGTTTCTTTTTCTTCCCTTAACTTGCAGGAAAAAAGATTTGAGCATTTTAATTTTAAAAGCATGTACAGTATGATTCCATTTACATAAAATTATTTCATTGAAGATGATCCCATCTATTGATCCTTCTGTCTCTTTATATGTCAACTGTCAAGAATGATTATTTCTAGATTGCATTGGGTTGCTATTTTTTGCTTTCATCTTTTTAAAAATAATAAGCACTTACCATTTTTCATGAAAGCAATAGACTTACTCCTTTTAGAGACTAAAGTCTATGGTAGGAAGCATCCACATTCTGCTACATAGGGTTGGATATGTTTTCCACAGTATGTGAATAAATATGATCTATTGGCAATTATTAGTTGTAAATTGGTGGTAAAGTCTATCCAGCGCCTCAAAGGCTCTCAGCCAGAAAGGGGAGAGACTAGAGAGGATGCCCAAAGAGAGAAAAGGGAAGAGACACAAAGTAAAGCAGGCCTCCAGGTCAGGGACAGCCCATGGCTTTGGGGAGGAGCCCCCTACTGTGCATTCAGCAGGGCCTCAATAAATGCTTGCGGATGTGCAGTCCCCAAGGGGGCCATTCTCCCTAAATCATGCTTCTTTGTCTCTCAGGCTCACAGGCTTTCAGCTGCCAGCCACCATCGTCAGTGCAGCCACCACCCTCTCTCTGCGCCTCATCAGTGACTACGCGGTCAGTGCTCAGGGCTTCCACGCCAGCTATGAAGGTAGGTGCCACCCCGCTCGGCCACGGCCATGGGGGCCTGACGAGGGAGGTTGTAATAGCTGCAGGAAAGGGCTATTTTAGATTCAGAGCTTGCACCTGTCCTAACAAGGCTGGTTACTAACCAGAAGCTCAGTTACTTAAACTGTCCATGCTGCTTTTCCAGGAAACTGAGAATTGCAGTTGGAGCTCAGCTGCAGTACCTTCTCCTGAGGACCTGGGAACATCTACTTCTCTGGGCCCCTAACTAGGTTTTGTTGTGTTTTTATCTTTTTAATTCTGTTTTCTGTTGGGCTTCATTGTATAAGGTACCTCAGTGTGGTTTTGGGGAAATAAGAGAGATATGAACCCTAAGTGAAAGAAATAAAATTAGTAGCTGAAAAGAATTTCTGCTCAATATAGTGACTGCAGAGAGTCGGTTTTGTATCATTCAGAGAACAGCAAGCAGTTTTTCCTTAATAGCCCAGAGTAGGATTTCTTGGTTTGAGTTATGCAAATAATTTCCACTTTTCTCAGCCTGTTTAAATATGGTGTTAGCATTCAGGTTAACACTAATATCTTCAGATTATACACTATTGTTATTATTAACTTTATAATGTTAGTTCAGAAGGTGGTACTTTTAGATCTCTGTCATTTCCCTGGGAAATTTACATCTCGTTAATAGGTAATTATGCTCTTGGCTAAGACCTGCACTGCTATTTTGTGTTGAGATCATTAATAGGCATATTTTAAGACTGTTAATGATAATCACAGCAATGGCATAACACCGTAGTAAAGCGTGCCAGTCAGCTGTTTTTTTCTTCTACCTCCGAGAACTTAAGGAATAAGTGATGCCTTCTTGAATGAAGCTATAGAAATATAGAAATAGACACCACCTTTGTCCTGGCTAGGAATACACCATGGAAAGAGGGCAAGTCCTACCTCCACCCCGGGTTTAAGTAATTGAGGGCTCCTGAGAAGGTCTCAGTTATTTTTAACTAAAGGTTTCTGAGACGGCTGCAAAGCAAGTTCCATAAGCCTTTAACTGTGGGCTTCTGAAAAACCTCCGGATTGCTTTAACTGAGGGCTCCTGTCTCTAACGTGAGGTATCTCTCCTAAGATAGCCTTCCCCAAAATTGCTCAGGTACCCCAGTACCACATCTGTGATCTTGGTCAGCGTGGTTTGTGTTCACCCTGAACATTCGGCCCTGAAACCGAACTAATTCTCTCCAAGTTGGAGCTACCACCTTCTCACTAAGCGAGGCCCCTTCCGGGTCTCTCTGGCCATGTTCTCCTTCAACATGTTGACCTTGGGGCGAGTGTCTGTGTTTGGGGATGGTGGGGGGAGTGAGTCAGTGACACTAGGGTTGGTACCTGCACAGATCCTGGGAGGGACTGACACCCAGGGGCCATGGCTGGGCCCTTGCGGCAGCCTCATTAAGCAATCCTTGTAGATATTTGTCTGAGGCCTGGACTTTCATGGGGTTTCAGGAGAAAAGTGTCCTGTTGATCCATGACCACACCATCCCCTCTGGGGAACGATGCCAAGCACTTCCCCACTAGGCAGCGCAGATCTGAGGGTACATTCACAGAGTCCTTTCAGTCAGAGTTTCTGGCCTGGAGTTCATGGGCAGGGTCTGTAGTTGGACGTCAAAGGTCTGCAGACCTCTTGAAATCAGAGACAGAATTTTGAATATATGCATATATATATATATTTTTTTTTTTTCTTAGGAGGAATCTAGAATAGGGATCAATAAATGATGCTTCCCCTAGCTAAATCCAGCCCTTGGCTTGTTTTGTAAATAAAGTTGTATTAGAATTCACTCACGTTCATTTGTTGACACATTATCTATGACTTTTTGCCTGCACTACAACTTTGGTGTTGAATTATTGCCACAGAGATCATACGGCCTGCAAAATCTAAAATATTTACACACTGGCCCCTTACAGAAAAAGTTTGCTGACCCCTACTGTGGAGCTGTGTTATTCAATATAGTAGCCATTAACCACATATGAATATTTATATTTAAATTAATGAAAATTAAACAAAATTTAAAATTCAGTTTCTCAGTTGCACTAGTCTCAAATCAAGTGATTGGTAGCCATACGTGACTACTGTACTGGACAGCACAGATAGAGAACATCTGAGTTGTTGCAGAAAATTCTACTGGACAGGGCCACCGTCGATTCAGTGCAGGGCTTCCATCTGATTCACCAAGGGTCTGTGGTTCAGAAGAGGTTACAAAATATAGGATAGAGTAGAGGCCAATGGGTCCCTCCTTCCACCCGGCCACACTAGAGGCAGCCCAGGTGTAAGAATGCTCAGTATTCTGCAGCGGGACCACAGGGCAGAAGGAAGGGCCTGTCCCACCTCAGCCCCATAATGGGGTCAGGTCTCTACATCATTGTGTTAAGAAGACAGCCTCGGCCAATCCTGGACTAGCGCTAACAGGTGGCTGTAACTAAGTCCTGTGCAGTCACCTGGGAGGCTTTCTGCCGGCTCTGCAGCCTGCGTGGCTGCTGGCAGAGTGGCCCACGGATATAGGTATGAACAAGGGAGTCGGGCACAGAGAAGCCAAGGCTGGAGCAGTCACCGAACATTGTTGGTCCAGCTTAGGACCGGACCAGGGGCCATTTGTGCATCTGGAAAAGTGTGAGTCGCACTGACTTTTGAATACTCACAGCAGAGGGACAAGGCGGGAAGGTGGGAGGAGCCAGTAGGGAGGGACCAGTCCCCCGCTGCTGGGGACAAACCATGGGATACACACATCCACAGTGGTGGCCTGGGACCAATCACTGGGCTTATCAGAAAACACCAGATGACTCTGTATTTGGGGATTTACTGAGCTTTTTAGGCCTATCACTGACTGACTGACCTTGGGCAGATTTATTTAAACACTCCAGGCCTCCCTGGTGGGAAGGGGGGGATCATTTGTTAAAAGGACTATGAAAATTTGACTCTCAGGGCAAGAGGCCCCCCGCCCCCCATTGCAGGGTCCACCTTCGTCGTTTGTGCTGGACAGCGAGCAGACAGACAGGCTCCGGAGGACAAGGCCAGCTGCCAGCCTGGGCTGCCTCCCTGCTTCTCTATTCAGGATGCTGCCCTCCCCGTATCCAAATGACAACAGGGCCTGCTCTGGGCAGCTCCCCTTGGCTGACATCCCTGAAAGTCTGCTATCAAAGCGAGTTTGATCCTCCTGCACCCTCGTCGGGAGAGTGACGAGTGCAGATAAGGAACTGGGCCGCTGAACCAAAATCTGAACCAAAATCTAGGGATTTGGGAGAAAGGTGAAGTCAGGTGAAGAGTGTGAGCTCACAGCTGCTGCTGCGTCAAGGCAAAGATCACAAAGGCCGGTTGTCAAGCCCTGAGATGACAGGCGATGCTTGATTTGTAATCCCTGGGGGCAAGATCGTGGGCTGAGGCCGAGGACTGGAGGGACAGAAATCAACCTGCACGAAGTACTGACTGTATGCCAGGCTCTTTACATACATTAGTTCATTTAATCCCCACGACAGCTTGTGGACAGACGTTGCTATCTCCATCTTACAGACGTCGTACCAGCCAGGACTCGGGAGTTTTGTATTCAGCTTCAGGCTACTTGATGGCCAGGAGTTATAATGTGGGTTTTCTGTCACTAAAGACTGCTCTTCTGCACTGCACTCCTTGCAAAATCCTGGGAGTTAAGGCAGAGATAAAAGGCTCCATTGCACGGGCAGGTAAACTGGAGCTAAGTCAGAGGCAGGGGAGGACACAGGAAGCCTGCCTTGGCTTCATCGCCCCCCCCCCAGGCTGGTGTGCGTCCTCCCAGGGAGGTGACAAGAGGTGTCCAGAGCTTCTCAGCTAGGATTGCCACATAAAATACAGGGTGCCCAGTTAATTTGAATTTTAAATTATTCAAATTTCGAACATTTGAATAATTTTTAAAGTAAAAGTATATTCCCCAAATTTCATGGGCTATACGTATCCTAAGAAATTACCCATTGTTTCACTTGTGATCCAAATTTAACGGAGCAGCCTGTGTATCTATTTGCTAGATCTGGCAACCGCCTTCTCAGCCCTGAATCCCCCTGGGGCCTCACTCCTGACTCCCGGATCTGCCCCCGTCCTCTGCCATTCCAGCGAGGGCACAGCTAGACAGCTCTCTGCACGCACACGCGTGCACATGCATGGAGGTGCAAATCACGCGCCCAGGGTGGGGTGGTCATGCCATATGTGCAGTTCTGTAATCCCGTTAATGAGGATGGCGTTTTCCTGTGTTAAGAGAAGTAGCCCTGCTTTGTTTGTCCACCCTAATGAACATCAGTGAGGGAGCCATTGTGGTTTGCATGTACCCAGGTTATTTACCCAGTCATTGTCTGTGGACACTGAGGTGCCGAACAGCCTTGTAGTACAATGTAAACCCTCATCCAATTATCGCCTTAGAACAAATTCTTGGAAGTGCAGTTGCTAGGTCAAAGACTGAGTAGCTTTTACGTTTTAATGCGTAATTCCACAGTGTCTTCACAAAGGTACTGAGGCATACCTCCACCGACAGTGCTATGAGGGCCCATTCTTCTTCCCCACGCTTTACCCACCTTGCGTGTTGGTGAGTTTCAAATCGGTTTCCTTGATTAAAATGGGTAAAAAATGCAATCTTATGTGTTAAAATTTGCACCTCTTTGATGATAGGAAAGGTCAGGCACCTGTCATCACCTGCTAGCCTCTTGTAGATCATTTTGCAAGTTGCCTGTCCTTGTCTCTGCCCACTTTTCTTTAGGGGTGTTGGTATTTTTTCTTTTCTTACAAGCAGTCTTTGCATATTAAGGATGTTAACATGGATTCCTTTTGATGTGCAGTGGTTTTCATTTTTATGCCACTAACTTTAAAATGTTTTCTCTTACAGTCCACCTTTGGTGTCATGCTCGGAAAGGCCTTTTTCTTGCCAAGATCAGATAAATGTTCATTTCATTCTTTTAGAGTATTATTTTTATATTTCACTTTCAATCCCTCTGGAATTCAGTTGTTTGCCTTGCTTTTGGTGTCTCTGACTTTAACACTCACTGTGTGTCCTTCTGTCTCTCTTGGAGTGTGTGGAAGCTTCCTTCTTTCCCAATTTACTCCTGGTGTGTCTCTCCCTGATGTTTATATATATATCCACTGAATATACAATTTACAGCATTCAGGCCACTCTGGGCCAGAACAGTAGGCCTGGTGAGGCCCCCTCTAGAGTGGGAGGGGATGAATGTCCATTTCCTCTGCCCAGGAGTGATGGTATGTGCTTCCTGAGTGAGCCTGCTCCATTTCCGATGGCTCTGTCTCGGGAGTTGGAGAACATTCCTTTTAATCAGCACTGTGGAGTAGCAAATTAATACATAGAGATGTGACATTTGAGACAAATTGGGTAGCACTTCTCAATAAGTGGGGAATCAGGATGAATTTCATATCACGTCCTCAGTAATCCCACAAACAGTTTATCATGTGTTTTCCCCCTTTGGGGAAGAGTATTAACATAACTTGAAGATGATATCATACCAAAAACCTCTAGTGCCCTGACTATCCTCATGTCAGGATGTCAGAAGACACGGTGGTGAAGGGGAAGGGGCATTTGCAGGTGGCTGGGTTGCCTGCAGGTAAGGGGTACATCCACTTGACTTCTCTGTCTCTTTTTATTCATTCATTCAACAGGTATTTACTGCACACCTGCTCTATGCCAGGTTCCAAGGTAGAGGAATATGAATGAATAAGGAGTGGCCTCTACTTGCAAGGAGCTCTTGAGAACTAAAATTGTTGGAAGGGGTGAATGAGAGCAGACGAGCATAGATCAGAAAGAGGTGGGTTCCAACCTTGGCTAGCTATTAGAACTTAGCAAGCCTCTCAGTCTCCCTGAGCTGATTTTTTTTTGCAATAAAGAAACTGTAATGTCCACCTCAATAGGTTGCAGTGAGCACTAAAAGATTTAATGCATGGCAAATGCCAGCTTAGTCTCCATTACATAAATACTAATTCCTCCAGCACTCTCCTGCCTGGCTGGGTCGCTGGAGGTCAAGTTTGAATGCTGCCATGTCCCCACTGTGTGACCTTGGTCAAGGCATGGGGTTAACTCCCTCCTGTGGAAAATGGGATAATCCTCTCTTCCCTTGAGGGAGAGTGAGCGTTAGTGTAAAGGTATAAAATGCACCTGGCATGACATTTGGTACATGGTAGGCACCCAGTAAAAGGACACTGTTTTAATCGGCTCTGGTGTGTTTTGTGGGAGTTAAAAAATATCTTTCCCATGACAGAATCTTTGGTCAAACAGTGTAGCTTTCTAAGAGTAAGGAGTATCACCTATTTTTTGTTTCTTCTGTCACCATGACACTTTAGTCCAGGGCTTGGCTCACAGTAGGGACACCACAGTAATGGCTAGTGCTTGCCTCTCCTAACCTGGATCCTTGCTCGGCCAGATAGGGCTTTTGTGCAAATCAGCACGAGTAGCCACCCTCAGGGGTCACCAGCCTGTGAACCTATGGCTTAGTGGCTAGTGTATAGGCTGGGTTTTAATTCTCTTCACCCCTCTGCTTGGGCATCCTTATGCAGTGCTCAACCCAAACCACTGCACATGGGAGCCTCACTTCAGAGGCTGCTTCCTCTTAGGAGTCCACAGTTACTCACTGTCCCAACAAAAGATTCAGAGAATCATTAGATGCTTAGATGTAAGGATCTCAGTGAGCTTTCATTTAAAACCCTCTAATTGCTTCCAGGATGGAGTACAAACTCCTTGCCTGGCCATTGGAACCCTGAGCATCAGAACCCCCACCCCCTGTTTTCTCCTCCAGCCACACTGACCTTGGTCCGGTCTGCACACTATACTGTCTCCTGACTCATTCCTCAGACACACTGAGCCCCCTCTCCTGAACCTTCCTTCCCTGACGCTGACACTCCTCTCTTTTCTCTTTTTGTCCTTCCAGTCTCTGCTTAAACCAAATCCAGAGGCTGCCCCTGGTGCACAGTGCTCCCTTTACATTCTTTCTCAGCTCCATGCAGGTCTCTTCCCATCCTGTGCATCACTTGTGCATTTCCTGTTCCGCATTTGCTTTCTTGGCTTCCCATGTGTGATTCCAGACGTCTGGAACATGCAATAGAGCACCGAGATTTTAAGCTCAGGGTCTGGCGGAAGAATTGACTCCCTACTCAGCCAGTTTGTAGCCAGCGTGGGACTTTGAGCAGGTCAACTTAACCTCTTCTGACCTCCCCTGTCATAGGGAACAATGAAGCCGCACATGTCAGGGGTTCCTAACAGTGCCTTGCATGGAATAAACACTCAAAAAGCAGGCATAAGGTCTATTGTGATCACCGCCACGGCTGTACCTTGCCCAGGGTCTGGCACATGGCGGATGCTCAGTAAGTGACGCTCAGCTCGCATCAGTGGGAGTGTGATGATCATCTCACCCAAACAGACAAGGGGAAAGAAGTGCTCAAGGTGCCTGAATACGATAGACCATATTCCATCGAATCTAGGATACCCTCCGTTGTAAGATGCAGCTTTCCCGGATATACCACTAAGAAAGAAAAAATGCTGCCAATTAAAGTATGACATGCCATCGATTATAAGACACATCCCAATTTCAATGATAGTAAAATATGGGAAAACATGCGCCCTGGGACTGATGAAATATGGCAACTGCTTGATTGCTTTTGACCACCCCAGAGCCTCATTTGGGGGTGACCTCGTTATTCTGACCTCTTCTCCGACCCGGGGCTCTCTGATGCCAGAGCTTCCTCTTTTCAGCATTCAGGTGGTGGTTCTTGCCAGCCATGTGATCACCTCTTCATTTATTCTCTGGGCTCCAAGTCTCATTACTTCTCAATGTTCTGCATTGAACTCCGTTTAACACCTATTAGCACAGGTCTTCAACTGTTAAGTGCCCTTTGAGTGGGAGACAGCAGGATGCCCAGTCTTGGCCTCCCTCCTGCATCTGTGTCCAAGGCAGGGGAGCCCCTAGAAGCCAAGTGTGGCTGGCTCAAGGCTACTGCCGTATGGCTCCCAGGGTGCTGAGAACACCACCGGGAGGGATCTGAATGTGGTGGACATTCAGGGAGGACCTGAGTGGACCATTTGGATGGGACGTGGGATAGCCAGCCTTCAACTACAGCTCTGGCAGCAACTAGGGCTGGACACACACATCTCTCTCCCTCCGTGGATCCAGGTCAGGTGACCCCATCAGAGCTTCCTCCACTGATCCCCACCCTGGAGGTTCAGGGGACACATGCCTTTCTACTGTCTCTTCCAGAGGGGCGGGGGGGGGGGACTTATCTCCCAACCCATGAGCTGAGCCAGGAGAGAACACTTCCAAATAGCAGCATCAGATTGAATATTGCAATTCCACCTCTTCCCTTGGAAGAGGAAATTGGGAGGGGTGGGGGAGGTGGTGATTAGCCAGTGTTTCAGCCCTTCCCTTCATTAGTGTGGATAATTGAGGGTTGAACCCATTGACATTTCATTTTAACAGCAGGAGAGAAAAGCATTTACTGCATTAGGTGGGAGCTTCTGATTTGGAGATTTGGAGGTGGACAGATTACATCTCTCTCCTTCCCCTTTCCATCCCATTGATAGGAGTTGTTTCACAGTCCTGCATCCGTTCAAGCTGCAGCGTCCATAAGCCCAGGGCCTCTGAGATGAAGTTAACAAAAGAACCATCACTTGTTGAGCACCTTGGACATGCCCAGCAATGCGAGGGGAGCTTTGCAGACATTGACACATCACCACCTTGCAAGCAAGGCCTTAGGTCCCCATTTTATAGAAAAGGAAGTCGAGATCCAGAAAGGGTAGTTACCTTGCCTGAGGTTATATAACATGTAAAGGTCACACACAGTTTGAAAATCTGTTTGGTTCCAAAGCTCATCTCTCTCCACTCTGTGCTGCCTCCCAAAGTCAGTCCCACACAGTTCTCTGAGCCCACCTTACCACCTCTCCTGACCCCACAGGAAAGCAGAGGTACCCGAAGTCAGGTGGGCCAGCACATGACCCTACGCATCTCCCAGGGCCTGTGCTCTCCAGACCTGACCTTGCTGAGGAGACTGCTGCTGCCTGGGACCCTTTTTGGGGGTTGATGACTTTGCTTCCCTGCTTGTCAACATTTCCTTCCAGCTCTTTGTTTCCTGCCACTCTCTTAAGACCTTTATCCAGCCGTATTTTGGGATTCACACAGATTGGGCTTGGTAATGAATTAAATTGCTGGGAGTAGTCCTGTGAAGTGGAAGGGACAGAGGAATGTGCAAGCCAAGCATGTTTCAGCCTCAGGGCCTCTGTATATTGTGTTCCCTTTGCCTCTACTGCCCTGTCCTGGGGACCCCGTCTCATCTCATTCAGGGTTCTGCTCAGACATCCGGTATCAGAGAGGCCTTTCCTGACCACACTATGGGACCCAGTCCCTCTCACCACATCACTCCCTGCCACTCCCTGATGTATGGCAGATGATTCGTGTATTTGCTTATTGTCTGTCTCCCCTAGCAGAATGTAAGTGTCCTGGGGTGAGGGCCTGTGTCTTTTTTGCATTATTGTTCTTGTTCTCTGCTGAATCCTCACCTCCTGCAACAGGTCCTGACACATGTTAGGTACTCAGTAAATATTTGGTAAATGAATGAATGAATGAAATTAAAGGCTAGAAGAAAGAGAAAGCATGTGTATTTGAACACCTGCAAGAAACCCTGCAGGGTGGGGGTGTAATATGAGGAGGGGAAGGAGAAGGTGCTGAACTGGATGAGGGTCGGGGGCCTGGGAGACCATGGGAAGGAGCTTGGGCTTTGTCTGCAGAGAGAGGCAGTCACTGAAGGGTCTTCAGCAGGGAAGTGACAGAGAAGATGTGTGCCTTATCTCAATGATGTGGAGGGCAGAAGGCAATTTGGAGGCCAGGGGACCAGTCGTAGGTGGGGACCATTGTCCAGCACACAATGTGCCTGGCCCTTCTTCTGTACTGGGAAGGGTGCCAGCACAAGGAAAGCCCTAGCCTGGGGCTCACACCACACTGGCCTTCCCTGTGGGTGGGTAGCTAAGCTGCTGGAGCAGAAGGAATACCCCACACATGGAATTTTGCCTTTCACAGTGGCTTAAACAAAAATATTTGTGATATTCGCATCTGTTCTACAGACAGACATTCCTAATGTGACTGTAACTGAACAAGCTCACCTTAAGAGTCCCAGTGCATACATGAATGTTCAAGTGCTGGGGTCTCCAGTTATAAGTAATGTGGATGAAGCCCTAGAAATCATACTTGGAAATTCTGCAGAGGATTCAGAGCAGGGGGGAAGAGCAAATACACCGGACAATCATGAGTGTAAGGATGATAATGAAAGTTAACATTGCTCCAGCTCTTACCAGGTACCAGGTACTCTTCTAAGTGCCTTACATTTTAGCATTCAATCCTTACAACAATCCTATGGGGTAGCACTATTATTATCCTCATTTTATTAATGAGGCACAGAGAGGTTAAGTAACTTCCTTGAAGTCACACAGCTAATAAGAGGTAGAATGTGAGTTTGAACCCAGGCATTTTGACTTCAGCCTGCAAAAAAGAAATAAAAATATTTCACACAGCTGGGACTATTGGATCAAAGTAAAAATTCCACTGTACTAGAGAGCTGTATGTACTAAAGTTATGTACTTTAAAGGGTCTGACAAAAGGAAAAGACATTCAATCTAACTATATTCAGATGTAAAAATCCTATGTAATAAAACCATCCAAAAGGGAAAGAACAATGACTATTGAATGATATGCCAAGCATAGTAGGAAAGGGTTAATACATAACAAGCCCATACAAAGCAGTAAGAAAGATATCTGGAGTTCACACCAGAGGAAATAGAGTCAGCAAGTGAATACACGGGAAAGCTACTTGGTCTTGCTAAGTAATTAGAGTAACGTGATTAAAACAACAAAAGGACACTTTATCCCTAGTAAAGTTGCTGGGAGAGCCTTAAGAGGATGCAGTCATGCTGGAGCAGGTTTGGAGAAATGGGCACACTCATACATTGCTGGTGGCGATGTAAATCAGTCCTTTGGGAATCCAGTCTGACAACATGTATCAAGAGTCATAAAATGCTCATGTCATTTGACCTAGTAATTTGCCTCCTGGGAATATATCCTACAGAAATAATTCAATGGAAGAAGAAAATTATATGCATGAAAGTGTTGATTTCAGCATTATTTATAATGATGAAAAACTGGAAACTATAAACATGTCCAACAATAGGGAAAATGATGGGATATCTACCTAATGGATTTATGCAGCCATTTAAAATTATAGTAGCATTATTTAGTAATATAGAAAGATGTTTATGATATTTTCAGTGAAAAAAGCAGAATGCAAAATTGTTCCCCTGTATTTATTACAACCATGTAAAGTAGGTCTTTATGGACAGGAACTGGATGGAAATAAAAAAGGAACCAATTGATATGGGAGGACAGTGAGGTTGTGGTTGATTTCCTTAAAAAGTTGCTCTTTATGGCTGTTCTAGTGTTGATTGTGTGATAAAGAGCTGATAGAAAATCCAGAGTCCGAGTAAACTAAAATCAACAGCAGTGAAGTCCTGGCTTATGTGAAAACTACATAGAAGTTTAGTTGCTTGTGAATATAATGGCTCTATTAATGGAGATATAGACTCCAGATCTTGGGAGGCAGGTACATTCAGAGGAAGGAAACCCACATTAAAAAGCAATGATAAGTAGCAAGGTGTTTTTGAGGGTCATGGACTGTATCTCCAGCACAGAGTAGGTGTTTGGAAGGAAGGAATGAGAAAAGTAATGGTCTTACAAAGAACAGCTAAAAAGAACTGGAAGTAATGAGGATTTGTCACATAGAAGACAAGTAAATGCTTATTCTGGATTGCTCCAGACAGCAAACTAATGTCCAATGTATAAGATGTTAGAGATAGGTGAATTTCAGCCAAGAATCAAGAAGAAATACTACGTAGCTTTAATTATCAAGGTAATGAGATCCCCATCTCTAGAGGTACTTAAGCAAGGGTTTGATTGATCAAGCCCTGCCAGAGATCCCATTAGAATACTTCTCAAATTGGTGTATGTACTGGATTTCATCAATTTAACATTCCATCGATTGTAAGATGCACCATTATTTTATGCACCACTAAGAAAGAAAAAACGCTGCCAATTAAGCTATGACACACTCTTGATTGTAGAACTCATCCCAATTTCTGAGCTGTTTAAATGTTAAATGTGAAAAAAAAATCAGTGAAATAGCCTGATTATAGCCCTGGGGGATACATGGTGTATTTTGAGGTGCCCAAGTCTACAGGCTGAACATGAGGCGTCTTCTTCCAGTCTCATCAGGGGTAGCAGTATTATACACACACACACACACACACACACAAATATATGCACAAACACATACATACATACACAATGGAGGGGGTAAAGGGGGAGGGGAAAGAGAGAGAGATGAGTCATATGCAAATGGACGTTTTTTGAAAGGACAAAGCAGGATACTTCAGAGACACAGTCTGCTGGTGGCTGGCCACACTAGCTTGAGCTCAGACACCAGGTGAACACACACACATTCTTCTCCTGCTGAGGGTTCCTTTGGTGAGAAGATGGGTTGAACTGGTTAGGGGTTTCCCTAGATGCCTTCTAAAATTCATAAAAGATCTAAGAGTCACTAATTCAAAGCTCTGTGATTCTGTAACCGACTACTTTAAAGCAACTCCCGGTCCATTAATTCAATTGACTTTGATTCCAAAGTATTTTCTAATCTCTGATATTGGCTTAGGCCCTGCCAATCAAGCCCCACTAACACTGGGACTGCAGGGAGACAGTCACATGGCAAGCCCCTCCACCCCGCAGTTTTCCACGTCGCCTGCATTCCAGCATGCTCTGGAATCTCTGCAGCCCTCCGTGACCCAGCAAGCTGCGGAGGGCCTGAGAAAGCCCGGTAGCCTGACCTGGGCCTTAAGCACAGGGAAGCCTAGGCCCAGGGCCCTCAGTGTCCCCTTAGGCCCCTCACCTAGCTAGTCTCCCACCCTTTTCTGGAGGCAGGGAGAAAGCAAGAAGCAGCCAGAACAGTACAATGAGCTTGCATTTTGCATCCAGTGGTTCTTGGGTTAATCTGCCACTCACTGTGTGTTGTCTGGAGAATGTGCTATGAAATCTCTGTGCCTCAGTTTTCTCAGCTGTAAAGTGGAGCTGACTGTGACCACATGAGGCAACAGCACGCCCAGGGCGGTTGAGTTTGCTGCATCCTCCAAGATTCCTTCTTGCCCTGGGACCACATGGGGCTCTTCTGAAGCTCCCGTGTCTATCTCAAATGAAGGGTAAGATGTGGGAAGCTTCCTTTCCTTTCTTGGGAAATGTCTGGAAGGCTGCGGTTTTAGCAGCTCCATCTCACAGGATGGGAGAATGTTCTCTCTCCTGTGTCTTGGAGAACAGCATGGACCCGGCTGAGAGGAAGTATGTGCAGTGGCTGGCTTCTGGTGAGGCTTCGTGGACACGGGGTTTATTCCTTTGTTTCTTGCTATCCAATCAACCATAGACAGGAGACAATGTCCCAAGCACTGCAACTGTTACGAAAACCTAGCATTTTGTTCATTCATCCACCCAGCCACGAACATTCTTTGAATACCTACCTTTGAACAGGGCCACAGAAAACACAGATGGGTAAGACCCAGTCCCTGACCGTGGCCAGTCATAATCTAGTGAGGGAGATGCATGAGGAATCCAGCAGCCCTGGTGCAGCGTTTGGTGATGCAGGGGTTGAGAGATGAGGGCTTGGGGCACCATGGTCACTTAGGCTCAAGGAAAAGGGCTCCCTGGATGGACTTAGGGTTCCACACTGCCACCTACTGGCGATTCTGTAGGCTCTGAGTCAGCAGCACCTCCAGCCCCACAGGGTGAGGGTTTGCCTGGCACATTGGAAGAACAGAGATGAGCCAGCGTGGCAGGAGTTGAGTGAGTGGGGGGAGACTGGTAGGAGGTGATAAAGTCAGAGAGGGAAGGAGGGACCAGGTCATGCACACTGTGGGAGGTATGCAGTTTTTACTCTGAACGCATTGCAGTCCATTAGTGGGGTCTGAGCAGAGGATGGATGGCCTGATTGGACCCACCTGTAAACAGCTGCTTACAGTAGAGTGGGGCAGGGGTGGAGCCGGGAGACTGGCAAAAGCCTACAGCAGCATTGCAGGTGAGAGGCAGTGGGGCTCAGACAAGGGCAGTGGCAGTGGAGGGGCTGAGAAGTGGGTCTAGTGCAGATAGATTTTGTAGCTGTAGCCAACAGAATTGGCTGACAGATTGGATGTGGGGTGTTAGAAATCAAGGTTAGCTCCAAGGGCTTTGATTAGAGCAACTGGCAGCGTGGAGCTGCTGTCAACCAAAACAGGGAAGCCCTTGGGTGAAGCAGGCTTGGGGGCACAGAGATAGGGCATTCAGCTGGATGGAGAGAGTCTGTCCGCAGATATGTGGGAGCCTGCTCAGAATGCAGACAGTGCTTAAAGCCATGAGGTTAGGTGGGGATCACTTGGAGGGGCATAGAGATAGAAAAAAGGGATTCTCTTTACTCCCAGAAACTGCTTTTTTCTGAGGTATTCAGAGAGGGCCTGTCACCCCTTTTTCCCAGGGGTGCCCCTAGGAACCAGTTGTGTCTGTTCTCGGGTCCCTGCAGTGACCATCCCTTTGGTTCCTTCCAGAGGTCAAGGAAAAGGCAGGTCAGCCTGCAAGGACAGTACTGGCCCTGGCAAAGGAGAGCTGGTCTCTGCCCAGGGGCTTACCGGCTCCCTTCCTATCCTCCCGAAGGTGCCCAGGCCCCGGCAGGAGCTTGGGAAGAGCTGGCTGAGCAGAGGGATGCAGGCTCTCAGGAGACTGGGAGAGTTTATGGGTCCTTCCCCAGGGCCAGAGAGAAACAAGAGAAAGCCTGTGTTGCTGAGAACACACACACCTGAGGGGCAGGACAGGGCCTGTGTGCAGGTGGGGGCTGGGGAGCTGGGGGCAGCACAGACAAAGAGCCTGCAGCATGGGGAGCAGAAGCACATTTGTGCCTGGCAGGCACCTCCAGCCCAGGGAACTATGGATTGAAAAATCCATAATGGGCATGACAGTGAGTGATAATACTTGAAAGGATATTGGAAACGTCTGCTTTCAAAGCAAGGTCCTTGGGAATGCCGTTCTGAGCTCAGTTCCGTGGCTGTCCCTTTGGAGATGTCCGTGAACACCTAGCTGCCTTGCTGGTGTTAGCATGCGGAGAACAATTAGCAAAACTGTGGCTTCATCTTGGAGTTGGGCTTCTTTCTGAAGGCTGATGATTGGTTTATAAGGGAAGCCTTGGGAACAGGTCACAGGTGGGGGCCCCAGGAAAGCAACGGCTGCTCCTGGTTACAGTGCAGTGCAGGCACACTTGGGGAGATGCAGATGAGTCACCTTTGTCCCCAAGCCCTGATAGCTATAATTAGGAAGAGCTGTTTAGGATCTGGCAATACGGCTGACCCTTGGAACAAAGCAGGTGTTAGGGGTGCAGACCCTTCACTGTGCATTCCAAAATCTGTGTATAACTTTTTTGCCTCCCACAAAACTTCTAATAGCCTACTGTCGACTGACAGATTGGGAGTGGGGTGTTAGAAATTAAGGATTGCTCCAAGGGTTTTGGCTCCAAGCCTGCTCGATAACATAAACAGTTGATTAACATATATTTTGTATGGTATATGTGTTACATACTATATTCTTACAATAAAGTAAGCTAGAGGAAAGAAAATGTTTTTTAAATTGTCAAAAATCTCTAAAACATTTTTCAATATATTTATTGAAAAAAATTCCATATATAAGTGGACCCCTGCAGTTCAAACCCATTTGTTCAAGGGTCAGCTGTATTTCACTAGCTTCCTTTATGGGACTGTGTGTTTTTGATGGAGAATCATTCATTCATTCAACAAATACTTATTGAGCACCTACCATGTGCCAGGGACAATTTGACATTCCAGGCTTAAAGCAGTGAACAGAATAAATGCCCTTATGAAGCCTGCACTGTAGCCCATGGAGCAGACAATAGACAAACAATTTGAGTAAAATATATAGTATATAGACGATTGTGACTACAAAGCAAACTAAGAAGCAGGGAAAGGGGATTGGACAGGTCCAGGGTGGGGAGGTTACAATTTTAGATTGGGTATCATGGGAAGCCTCCTTAAGAAGGTGGTGTTTATGTGAAGGCCTGAAAGAGGGGAAAGAGTGAGTCACAAGGATGTCTGGGGAAGAGTGCTCCAGGCAATAGGAATAGCAGCGAGTGCAAAGGCCCTGGGGTGGGCCTGACATGTTCAGGGACCAACAAAGAGTCAAGGGTGGCTGGAGGGGATGAGTGGGTGTGAGATGAAGGGGGGGTGGAATCAGAGAGACTACAGGGCCAGATGACATAGGCTCTGATAGATTGCTTTACAACTGAAAGAAAACTTGGAGCCATTCAGCCTACATTCCCAGTTTTTCTGATGAGAACGCTGTTCCCAGCCAGGCAATGCTATTTGTCCATAGTCTTACTGTCAATAGCTGGTTCTAACACTCGGGTCCCCAGACATCCAGATGATTCCTTTTCATTCAACTCATTTAGTCATTCAGAACATGTTTATAGACATTTCACTCACGGTTGGAAATGACAAACAAAACTGTTGGAAGAGGCCCAGAGATCTAGGGTGGACAAAGATGGACTCCCATGAGAAGATACTCATAGATGCTCTTTGTTTTCATTTCCCATCTTGATAAAAGCAGTTGAAAATGGCACCCCAGAGCAAGTGGAAATTGGGACTTTTATTGCCCAGTTTCCCAAGCTGATTTCTGGACTTTTGACAGTTTTGACATTTGTCCACCTCTACCTACCTTTACATCTAGAAGTTATTAGACAGAGTTATTAGATGAGGGCTGAGCCTCCAGTGGGAAAAGAAGTGAAGCATGGGGTTCTTAGATCGGGAATTACTGGCATAGTGTGAGCAGTGGGGAATCCCCAGCCATCAAAAGCAGCCTTTTCCTGGGCCCTCATGGAGCTCCCAGCCCAGCTGGGTGACATGCCAGGAATCACGGCATGGTGACCAGGGCTGTGATGGGGCTGGCAGCAGTGCAGAGGATGGTATCTGAGCCAGACTTAAGGTGGGCATGTTAGAGAAGGTGGTCTGGAGGAAGCAGAGACCTAAAGGTTGAGAAGGACACTCCCAGGCCTTTTGCAGAGGGACACTTGTAAACAGATCACTGAGAGGGGATAGGCTCTGGCAATCGTCAGCCATATTCAGCTCTAGCTCCATTGGTGATGCCTTTTGTGACCTGGGTGAAGTCATTGAACCTCCCTAAGCTTCACTTTCCTCATTCACAGGATGGGGATAACAACAGACCTTACCTTATAGAGCCATAAGGAGGGTAAGATAGGAGAATGCAGGTCAACTTTTAGCCCTTTATAAATGCTTAGCAGATGGGATTTATCATCATTATAATCCAGCATGGTAGGGTGTTGTGAGCCATGACCCCCTGCCTGGGCTCTGCTTCCTGGAGGTGGTGCCACTATAGCTGAGGTTGAGGTAAGAAGGCCAGTGAGCCGAGGGAAGAATGAGGAAATGGAGAGGAAGGCATTCCAGGCAGAAGGGGCAGCTTGAGCCAAGGCTGGGGGCAAAGGCCAGCATGGTGTGTGTAAAGACTTCATGTGGTTCAGTATTAATAATTAATTACTAGGTAAAGGGATAAGATGACACTGTAAAAGTAGCCAGGATCTAGAGCACAGAGGCTTGTATGAGTGTTGAGGATCTGAATGCTGTCTGTGGACAATGGAGAGCTGCTGAAGGGCTCCCAGAAGCAAGGAAGTGGCATTTCAAAAGACCACTCTGGTGGCTGAGGAGAGGATGGCAGGGGCCCACCTAGGAAAACAATGCACAGGTCCAGGTGCAAGACTATGATGCCTGAGCTGGGATGACAGCAGTGGGCCTGGCGACGGTGAGGGGAGGCTTGGCTGAGTCGCAGAAGAGTGAGGTCGGCAGGACTTAATCTTTTATTAAACTTGGCAGTAGAGGAGGCAGTGAAAGAAAAGGAATGTCCAAAATGTCCCAGGAGGTCAAGCGGTTTTAGGAAAGACTTACCTAGGAAAGAATTGAGGGGTTTG
Organism: Smutsia gigantea; assembly: GCA_032199065.1. NCBI lineage: Eukaryota > Metazoa > Chordata > Mammalia > Pholidota > Manidae > Smutsia > Smutsia gigantea. The sequence continues at coordinate 160,693 of JAVSCE010000611.1, forward strand.
TAACTTCAATGTTTTTATTAGTCAGGGTTCCAGAGAGTCACACAGAACCAACAGGAGATAGATGTCTATTTACTATGAGGAATTTGTCACGTAATTATGCGGTCTGAGAAGTCCCCCAGTCTGCCATCGGCACCCTGGAGACCCAGGAGAGCCAGTGGTGTGATTCTGTCTGAGTCCCAAGGCCTGAGAACCAGGGGCGCTGATGGTGTGAATCCCAGTCTGAGGGCATTTCAAAAGACCACTCTGGTGGCTGAGGAGAAGATGAGATGGGGTGTCCCAGCTCAAGGGGTAATGCAGGAAAAAAGGGGCAAATTCTTCCCTCCCCCCTTTTAATTCTGTGCAGGCCCTCAATGGATTGGGTGATGCCCACCCATGCTGGCAAGGGCCATCTGCTTTACTGAGTCCACCAATTCAAATACTGACCTCATCCAGAAATACCCGCAGGAACACACCCAGAAATAACACTCAATCTGGGCCCCCCATGGCCTGTCAAGTTGGCACATAACATGAACCATCACAGCGTGATAGTCGGCACCATCCGAAGGCATGTGTCAGACAGGGAGAGGCAGTCGTGGTGGGGAATTCAGCGAGCGGAGGCTGGGTCCCTAGGAGTCACCCAGGGTAGGCTGAGGAAGAGGCTTCCATGAGGGGCCCTCCCTGAGGCCCTGGGGGAACCGGGAGTAAAGTGTGCACATTCCAAAGGGTCAGAGCCTCCAGGACAAGGGGGGGTGGCAGTGGCCAATGCAGTCGAGTGTCCAGGAAGACCAAGACTGCTCAGCGTCTGCTGGATTCTGCCCCAAGGTGAGTGGAATTAGCCATGGAGGGCTCCCTCACCCCCAGTGCAGCTGAGGCATGAATGGGAGATGAGAAAGGAGAGATGAGTACGTAGACCCTTCTTTAGAGATGTTTGAATGATAAAGAGAGATGTGGGGCCAAGTGAGGTTCTGGGTTTGTTTTTAGTATAGGAGAGACAAGGGTGGTTTAAAAACTGCTAAGGACCTTGCTGGAAAGGAGAGGAAGGGATGACAGAGTCCTGGGTGGTTAGCTGAGCAAGAGTTTTTGTACCTAAACCTGTTGTTCTGCTTAACTGAACAAAACAGGACCATGACAGAGCCCTGTGGGAGACGACACTAGGGACCGTGTTCAGATGGACTTCTTCTAGCTTATTTTCCTAGTACCAGGCCAAGCACTGCTCCATCCCGACTCACAGCAACTTCTGCCCATCCCCGGTGCTCCAGATGACCAGCAGGGCAGCACACACAGCCAAAAGAGAAGAGGGAGCTGCGGTCAGGAAGCCTGCATAAGAGTCCCAGACTGGCTTTTCACTAGAGGGACAAGTTTGAATGGGACCTTTTACCTTTTGGGACATGCATTTCCTCCTCTATAAAAATGGGCTGGTGATGCTGTCTGCCCTGCCTGCTTCACATGGGACTTAGGAAGGTTAAATGGGGAAACATGGGAAGATGGTAGTAAAATGGGGCATGCTGAGCACACCTGTGGTTTTCATGTCTCACCTGTGCCCACTTGGAGTCAGAGCCACTGACGGATGAGAGCAGAGAACTGGCAGCGCATTTCAGAATCCTGATTTGGTTTTGCATGCCTTATAAAGCGTAATCATTTGTTGGTTTAAGTGAGATCTCCAGGCTTTTTCAGAATCAAACAACTTATACTGAAACTGCAGTTTGACAGCCCCACTTAGAAACATTTGTCTTTTTCTTCAAGACCACACGTCTTGCTTGTACAGATTATGTAAGTATTACACATTCATGGGAGAAAAAGGGGGAAGTGCCCAAAAGCACAGAGACGAAAATTATGATCAACTGAGATCCTACCCTCTAGACCTGACCACAATTAATATGTTGGTGTTTATTCTTCCAAGCCTATGTTTGTATATGTGTGCATAAAATTTGAATTTTAATATGCATAATATTTATATTGCTATAATCATTAACCAATTTTCTGTGTTCAGAATTTATATTATTTCTACTTTTCCCCTATGATAGATAATGCTGCAATGAAAAGTTCCTATACATAAATCATTGGATGCATCTGATTATTTCCTTAGAATAAATCCAAAAGGGCATGACCATTTCAAAGACTTTTGGTAGGTACTTTAAAATTGCTTTCCAGGAACATTTATATTCTTGCCAGTAATGTATACCCATTTCCTCACACTTTCCCCAGTGCTGAATATTAACATTTTTAAACAATGGTTCACCAGTTTGACAGATAGAAGATGGTTCACCAAGAGGGGTCAGAGGAGGCCAGTCCTGAGGGTTTGCCTGTATCCCAGCAGCTACAGAAATTGCAGTAGAACTCCGGTTTCTCAAGAGCTTCTTGTTCCACAGCTATGGCCTGGGCCCGCCCATCATCCACTCAGGACTGAGTGCCTCTGTGTGCTCGCCCCAGAGTGGGGCACTTCCAGGAGCCCAAGGTCAGGCCTGATGCGGTAACGATGCTCAGGGGTGTCTGAGTCCTGAAGAGAGAGGGAGAGCATTTCAGGTGCAGGTAGCCAGTCCCCTGCACATCATCTGGAATGTACTTCTGGGCTCAGAGTCTCTCTTGTGGGCTCCACCCATACTCCAGAATGCTCTGTTGTTCACGGGGCCTGTCTCTTCCTGCACTGGATGAGGACTTTCTGGAGGCCATGAGCTGGCAGCATTCAGAGTGTCTATACTTGAGACCATCTGGTCAGCTGGCTCCCTGGAGGGTACTCACCTTTCGCCTTATCAGTGCTTTCTTGTTCCTCCTTGGGGGGTTCCGCTCCCCCAAACCTTGGCCAGTGCCCTGTTCCTAGGAGTGGTCATGTCTCCACCCTGGCTAGAGGGCCATGGGAGAAGAAGAGGTGGAGAGCATAAACTTCTTGTGTTGGTTCCCAAGAATGAACTGTGGCACATTCATTCATTTATCTTGTTTTGCATCGTGCTGCAGAAGTAGAGATGAGCAAAAGTGAAGCTGAACAGGGCCAGGTCCCTCAGTGCCCTGTAGGAGCTCACAACCGAGTAAGACTGACAAGCCCATAAACCAGCAATTACAAGCAAGGAGGTGAAGGATAAGCCCTGGGACAGTTTCTTTCAGAGACTCTGTAAGCCTGGGTTGCTCACCTGTCTTCCTCTGTTATTTGCATTTTAGAAAAATTTCCTCTGGAAGCAGGGTGGGATGGTGAACTGGAATCAGATGAGAACTGGGTTGGAGTGGGTGGGATGTGAGCAACTGAGCTGTTAGTAGCCCTTGGTGGAAGCTCTTGGAATACTAAGAGCAGCTGTGAGTAGGGTCTAGAGGCCATAGCATTCTCCAGGTGTACTGTGCAGTGTTTTCCTGGGAAGCAGGATATTAGCCTCCAAGTTAGTGGCCAAGGGAATCAGGTGAGGCCTGGGAGTTCTGCCCCAAAGGGGTCTGATTTGGCTGGGAGTCAAGATGGGCTTAGTGGTTTACTATGAACCAAGATGGGTTAGAGGCTAAAAGACAGGGGGCCACATATAGACTGATAGAAGGATCTAGCAAACAAGGCATATTGGTCTCATCTTGAATGCTAGCATCAGTCAATTTGTTGTGGCCACCAAGGACCATGTGTTGAGGCCACATCTAGATTCACTGAGAAGTGTGCAGAGATTAGTTAGTGAGGTCTGCATGGGAGCAAATGGGAAGGGTAGTGGCATGTTTGCTATTTTTGTCATTCCTGGTCTCAGGCACCACAGAAGGTATTGCTGGGTGGCAGAAAGGACAGAGTCATGGTGGTATGCACAATTTATGCTTGTCCATGGGGAGGGGGCTGCATACACCCCATTGGAATATGAATCTGAGGTGCCAGAGAAACAGGAGCCATGCATGGAAGAAATAGTGGAGCCACAGGGTCCCAAGCCTTGGTGAACAGATTTAGATAAGGTTCCAGTCTTAAGGGAACTATAGCACCAGTCAAGGAAACTGAGGCAGGAGTCCAGTCATATGCATCAGGCCAACCTGGTGAGCGCAAGGGAGACTACAGCTCAGTGGACTCCCCTTGGCTCAGTGATACTGGGTGTGAGGCTAATTTGGACTCTACCTTCTGATGACCTCCCTACCTTATTCAGGACCAAGTCAGGACTTGGGCAAGAATGAGCCTACAGGGCTCATCATAGACATAAACATGTCACAGGTCAGCCATATATAGTGGAAGTAGGGGGATTCCTGGCAAATGAGTTTTTAGGAGTATTTAAAAGCCTCCTTTTTTTCCTTATGAAATCCTCCCCTGTGTGGATGTCTACACTCAGAGGTGGCCCCATAAAATGCCCAAGCCAGAAATGAGCCCATGACTCAACACTGTCTAGGCAGTTGACCACCCGCCCTCCCTCTGCCTCTTGGCCAAGGCAGAGAGGGCATCCCTAACTAAAAATGCTTCTGTCTGGGCTCCTTGTGTTTCTCTAGGGAGATTTCTGCATCTCAGATCTGATTAACTTCCCTACTGAGAGATCATTTTCCCTAAATGGGAACACGGCTCATGAGTTGCCCATGTCAGTAGGAAGAGCCGTTGACGGAAAGTGGTAGGAGATTGTGTCTCTGCTGCAGCCTTTGATGTGCACTGTCTTCAGTGGTAATTGGTGAATGACCAATAGCAGCGGGACCTGGGCCACCAGCCCAGCAAGAACTGAGGCCGAAGTATTTGCTGGGGAAGAGGGAGGGAGAGTCCAGAGCCAGAAAGGGAACCCTCTTTCAGAACAACATCAAGCTCCTGGGTGTGGGAGAGAGTTGGAAATAATAGAATTGAATGGAATTATGATGGTGTTTGCTCAGGCCACAAGAATATGACCCTAGCTCAGACCATCCCTTCCTGAAAAGCCCCCTAGGAAGCTCCATGTCTCCTTGATTCTAAGGTGTAATCCCTGCCTTCCTACCCAATAGTTTAGCCCTTCTGAAACCAAGACAAAGTCTAAAACAATCAATAAACACAGTCCATGCTGCATTTTCCTTTTTCTTTTCCCAAAAAGAACTCTAATTAAATTGACAGCACATGTCATTACTGATGGCATGCTTGAATCAAGGAAATACAGTATATATACAAAGAATGAGGCTGGCAAAGGAACCCTTGATTACTCAATAAAGCTGTGGCTCGAAATGCTCTTGTGAGTTGGCTGCATTCTAATGAAAATGTCTTTAACTAGCCTACTTCCATTGTTCTTTTGGTGGTTCGTGAGAGAAAGTCAACTCAAAGAAACTTGAACACAAAAGGGAATTTATTGGCTTAGGTTCCAGGGAAGTCCAAAGGGTGGATGGCTTCAGGAACAGCTGGATGCAGTATGACTGGACCTTTCTTCATCTTTCTGCTCTGCTTTATCACTTTTATAAGGGAACAAAACCGTTTCGGGGGTCTTTGACCTTAATGATCCTAGAGAAAGAGAGAGATGCTATTTTTCCCAACATCCATATGGAATCCATATGGGAAAAATGTTATTGGCCATGCTTGGGTCATGTACCGCCCCCAAGAGAAATCACAGTGGGCTGGAGATGAGGTGCCACATTGATGAGCTGGAAGACAGGTAGGGCATTGTGGTTTGACTGACAGTCTGTACAGAACCAAATAAGATGGAAGCAGGGCAGTTCTCCAGTGGGAAGAGAGAAATGCTAAGCAGATAAAAGCTACAGCTGTCTAATCTTGGGTCAGCCTGAAGGGCCTAGAACCAGAGTTCTTCCACCCAAATTTCAATTTGAGACTTGACTCTTACCATTTCTGTTTGAGGAAAGGCCAATCTGGAATAGTCCATCAGGGTGACAGAGGACAAAGAGAGGAAGAGACAGAGGGTGGCACTGCCCTAGTGCCTGGGCAGTACAGCAGTGTCCCTCCCACGGTGGGGCAGCCTCGGGGCACATTCCCACAGAGGGGACATGAGTGTCTGCAGAGAAGGAGCAAAATAGCTGGAGAGCTTTAGGGCAGACTTTAAGCCTTATGGACAGGAAGGAAGAGGCAGAGGAGAGACTGCATCCTCTGTGAAAATAATGCATGTGATGCTTAGCCCAGTGCCTGGCACCCGGCGCCCAATCAATAAATGGTAGCTTTTATTATTACCCATTAGGAATCATCCCTCAGCGCCTGCAGTCTAGGCATGATGGATGCAGGCTGTGTTTGTGTAATGGGGATTATTTATTAGTCACCTTGTAAAAAGCAATGACAGAAAGGCACAGAACTATGTTACCACAGAGGGATCTTATCTCATGGAAATCAAAAGCTTCTGTTTTTCCACTAGGAAACAAAAGCACTTGTTCTCAGAGATTAAATCCAATTCTTCTGTTAAGACCTCAGGGGAAGGAGGAGATGTAATTCCCACAGATCTCAGTGCTGCTTTTAGGATAATTCCCCTTGTATCCCTAAGTACCCAGTCATGGTTGAGTGTGTGTGGGTGGGAGGGCGTGGGGTGTGGTGGAAGGAATGGGAGGTGGAGAAAGGAGGAGGAGTGGGTGTGAAGACACAGAAGTGTCCCCTTGGGACTCACTTAGGCCTCACCCCCAACTTTCCACCTTAACAGGCTCAGGGCAAAGACCCAGAGGTGATGTTTACACGAATCCCTTTCTATTGGTTGGGGAAGGCTGACCCACTTCCTCCTTCCCTTCCTTCCACTCCCTCCTCAGCCACACCTTCCTTCAGCTGCCTCACATTGCCCACTGCTGACCCAGGACCCATTTTCCAAAATGTTGGCCAATTACTCATTGCCACTGAGCGACATACTGTTTTATAACTACTTATAAACAATTTTACAAGTTTATATTTTCAGTTAACAGAGATAGCAAGAACATATTTATGTGGCAATGCTCATATAACAATTCAGAGTGGCTACAGAGTCCCCATGCGTGAGAGTGGGTCCTTTGCTAATTATTTGTTTAATAACAGCTCTGCTTAGTGACAGTTGAAGACCTGAAGACAACAATCAGCCACTGTTCCCCAAAGGACATGGGGACATTTAAAATTTATGCAGAGAATAGAAGGGAGCATACAAATCACTTCTTATTAGTATGCAGTAAGATTTTGCGTGCACTCTGAATATACCATTTATTAAGCACTTTATGATCATTAGTTCATTTACTCCTCCAAACTATTCTCTGACATAGGTGCTATTAACTCTTACTGTCCCCATTTTACAGGTGAGGAAACCGAGGCACCAAGAGATTTAATAGACTGGGGGAGCATAGAATCCAGATAGTCTGATTTCAGACTGTTATCATAAGATGGGACCTGGTATGGAGTCACCGTATCAGCATGTAAAAAGGAATCATGATTTTATTCTTTTTAAATGATTCATGTCTATTATAAACATTAAAGAAATATAATAGGATTATAAATACAAAACATTTTGTAATCTCAAAAGATTCCACCAATCCAAAAGTAAATCATTGTTAACATTTTGAGACCATCACTCCAGACCTTGCTACCTAGGGAGATGATAAGCTAATGAGACTTCTGGCAAGAAAGAATTTTAGAAGAAAACGGATTGCTGCATACTCACCATTTTATTTTTACTTTTGGAAATTTTTACTTGCACTCAACAGACAGAAAAAAATTTAAAGTGGGGGGAATTGTTAAACTTCAGATAAATAGACATTAGTTCCTAAACTATTTCTCTAAATCTAAGAACAAAGATTAAAGAACTCACAGAGAAGTTGCAATCATTATTATTAATTTTTATTATTACTGTCTTTGCAAAATTTATTAACACCCTGCCTTGAAAGATAAGGAGGTTAGTACATTTGTACATATTCTCATTTTTTCAACCCCTTTTTCCTAGTTGAAAGATTTTTAATTTTTGTACCTGGCAAAGTCTATTACATTTATATTCTATTCTGTGCAGTTATTCTCACAGTTATATTATCTAGGCTCCATATGTATAAAAGAGTTTAGCACTCACCACCAATGTTCTTACCATGTATTTTATATTCCAGAGTTCTTCATTTTGATTGATCTCTTGGCTTGCTGAATTTCACTGTCATATACTTTTTGCAAGAAGGGCTCATGGCTGTTGTATTCTCTGAATTCCTACATGCTCAAGAGTGTCTGTCTGTTCTCTAAATACTTAAATGACAGCTTCACTGGGTATACAATTCTAAAGCTGTAATTCTTCTCGGAGCTTGGTTAGATTGACCCAAGGCTAACCAGACTTACTTCTCTATTGTTTCCCTGGGTTTTTCGGCCTAGATGCCCATGTGACTCATCCTTTTTCCTTGAAATCTAGTAACTTCACCAAACTGTCTTAGAAGTAATTGCTGTATATAAAAGTTTTGGAGACATCATGTATCCTTTTGATCTTTGCATTTGGCTTTCTCTGTTTCAGGGCATTTTCATTGATTATATCTTTGTATATTTTTTCTCTATTGATATGTTGGGTCTCTTGTCAGTATCCCATATCTATGTTCTTCTCTATAATCATGTTTATAGATTTGATCTTTTTCATTTACTTATTTATTTTTCTCAAACCTGTCTGCCAAGTTCCTGATTTGGGTTTTCAGACATACTTAATTTATTTCTCCTCCTCCTCCTTCCTCTTCTCAATTGCTTTCAGTGTGCTCTTTCTTTTTCTTTCCCTTGCTCTGCAAGCGTACCTTTCATGTATTTTTTTATCTTATAGCTGTCCTTTTAGATCCTTGAAACTCTTCCTTGAATTCATTTTTTTGTTTTAAATCTGTAATTTCTCTGAGACTAGAGAACCATGTTTTTCTGAACTCATGGTCTCCTTTGATATTTCCTTCTGAGATATATGTTTTCCACAGCCTTTTACTTTATTAATTTCTTCCTTTCTTAACTTTTGATTTCTCCTTGTTCTGCTTGTATTTCTCTGGCTAGTTCCCTACTAATTACCTCTGTTTTTTGAATCAGACAAAATATTTGCTAAAGAAGAGTGTGCAGAACTCTGGGGTGTGGGTAATGAGAGATTTTTGAACTGAGCAGTTCTGCATTGCTGGTCATATTTTGTGGCTCAGATATCCTCTTGGTAACCCAGTATTTCTGTTTACTCTGTGCCATTATGTCTCTGAATGGTGGCTTGGTATTGGATGTCTTGTCCACTGCCTTACTAGGCAGCGTCCCCAGGACAGAGGCAGCAGGGCCATAGATCGTTCAGGTGAAAGGCAGCATGGCCTTTCCTTCAGCCTCCTCACCTCCTTTCCTGCCTCTCGTACTGATAGGGTATCTGCAGGACACTCCCAGTTCTCCCATGATTGGCTCACATTCCAACATCCTGGCACTCTCATCAAAATTCACTGAAGCCTTCTGGGTACTGAGATACTTTGTTTCAGGGAAGCCTGCATTTTTCTGAAGGTCTGAGGATGCTTTCCTTATTCTTCCTTGTTTATATCCAAATTCTGCAGTATTTAGTGAATATGCTTAATGGCTTGTGGTTTGGACCATTTCCTTGTTTCACTGAAGATGCAGCTTTTACTCTCCTATATTTTTGTTCATGCTGTTTTTGTCAGTGGATTTCAAGAGAAATAAAAAGTATAAATGCCTTCATTTGACATCTTTAAAAAGAAGTCTTCCATGGCATCATTGCATAGAGTGCCACTGTACCAGTTAGCAGCATTTCATTCACTAAATCTGTTGAAGGATACTTATGTTTCCTTTTTTAAAAAAATATAAACAATTCTGTGATTACTATCCTTGGATGTTTTGTCTAGCTACCCTTACCCTCATTTAAAGGAACTAGGGGAAAACCTCAGAGAGGGCAAGGGGTTTGCCCAAGGATAAGAATCTACTTACTAGAAGACCTGGGAACCATTTCACAGTTGTCTTGCCTGCTACAGCCTGCATCTCTGTTCATCCCAGCAAAGACCGTTCCCACTGCCTGTCCTCTGGATTTTTACTGCCTTTCCTCCAGCTCTATAGTCTTGTAGATGTAGCCCCTGTTCTCAGAGGGATTAACTATAAGAGGATTTCTAGGCAGCTTTCCTCCTGGATTCACACAAAAGGACCTAGATAAGTCTTGGCTTATGGGCCTTAATGGGCCATTAGGGGAAACTGGAGCATCTGGGGCCAGCTCTAATCAGAGGAAGGTGTCAGGGAGGCTGGGACATGCCTGGGAGTGCCATCCAAGGCCTCTTCTTCAATGTCCTCTTAAAAGGCAGACTCCAAGAATCTGGGCTGTTAATGTGACCCAGATATTGGGACTTTCTTAAATTGAGGATTGACTCTTTGGGGACATTCACTCACAAATGGCAAATAATTGAGTATGTAACACATATCGAGGGCTTGCTTCATAGGCATGCAGACCTGTCCATTGCCCAATGCCTTGCACTTGGAAGGGTCCGAGCTTGGTTTGATACTCAGCTGTTGCCCTCTTGAAATTCTTAACCATGTTTGAACAAAGGGGTCCTGCATTTCACTGGATGCTGATTATACAGCTGGTCCTTTGTGTGCCAGATGTAGGACTGAGCTCTTTCACCTGGACTAGCTGAGGCCATCACAGGGAAAAGCAGAGAGCTGCATCTGAGAGCTGCCAGGCTGCGAGTCTTCCAATCCTGCAGGCTACAGTCCAGGCAGCCTGGCGTGAGAGCAGCATCAAGGCAAATGCAGTCGTGCACACAGAGGGACACCTAAACAAGGTGACTGTCCTCTGGGCTTGCAGCCACAACTGGTCATACTGTAAAGACCAGCCACTGGGGGTCTCAGGGCTGCACCTCAAGGGCAGACGAGGTGCCCATCCAGCCTTCCCAGACTGCAGCCTGCTGATGGAGGCTGCTAGAAAAGGTGTTCGTTAAGTTTTCACTCTGTTTTTCTCCCATTACCAATAGCATCAATAAAGCAAAGGCGCCTGGTTCCAATCATTGTGCAGACAGCTCCCAGCATTCTTACCTACCAGTGGCTGGAAGACAGCCTCCCTTTCCCTGTCCAAGTCTCTTTCGGTCTCTTTTCTTTCTTCTGTTTTATTAGCTGCACAAAAAAAGATTTTTATTACTCAAATGAGCTCTCAGCATGTCTGCTAATACACTCCTAATGGTTTTTAAGACTTAAAAGCAACAGCACGGATCACCATTTGCCTGCTCAGCAAGAATTTGCCTGATGGGAGGGCAGGATGAGGGAGGGGAGGAAGGCAGGAAAGAGGGGATACCTCTGTTGGCCAGACCCACCATGCAAATGAGCTGGGATGCGGGCCCAACAAACGTATTAAATGGATCAGAGCAGCTTCTCGTTCACATGTGCAAATTAGATTAATCAGACCAGACGCAGAAAGAGGAGAATAATAATTCCGTTACTGAGGACACACAGGCACTCACAGAGACTCGCAGGAACTGGACTTGGACTGCAAATATCTTTGGGCGATGGGTCATGACCTAGTTTTCTCACCCAGCCATCCAGCCGGGTCCAAATCCATCAAGCGGTCCCTACCTAACCAGCCGTCCAGGTCCTTCGGTTGGGCCCAGCCTGCTCAGGCAGCTTCCAATCCAACTCAGGTTTCTTCACTTGCCCCCCCTGGTGTTGGGGACTGAGTCCTGCATGCTTCAGAGAAATGCAGTGTGGTCCGACGGTTCAGAGCACAAAACCCAGAGTCTGATGAACTGGTGCTGTTACTGACCCACTGCATGACCCTGGGAAATTCAGACCTTGACCTCTCTGAACTTCCGTTGCCGCAGGTGTTAGTGATAGCTCCTCCAAGGGGTGGTCTGTGGATTAAATGAGATAACACATGCAAAACACTATGCCAGTTGCAATAGATATTAGCTATGATTTCCTTCTGTCCATCCTTTCTTTCCTCCTTCCCTGCTTCTTCCCTCCCTTCCTCCCTCCTTCCCTCCTCCCTCCCTTCCTTTCTCTTTTCTTTCCTGATTCAAGGAATCAGTTCCAGTTTTCTCTAAGCTGATTCATAAAATCCACCCATGATTTCTCTAATTTGATCCTCCAGGAGAGACACATAGACCCATCCCACCTGGAGATGGCACCCTTAGGGAACACCAGCTGCCTGCCCTGAGCAGCCCGCTGGGCAGGCACTCTGTTCCTCCCAGTGTTTGCAAGCTCTCCCGTCTCCCTTCTTGGGGGGACTTGGCTCAGCCCTCTTGTCTGCCTGGTTCTCAGTCGCCCTCGGACAATCAGGACCTGCTGCCAAGACATTCTCTTTGCTCCCTGCCTGCTGTGCCCTGACAGCTGATATGTACAGAATCTGTACACCTTGCCAGGATCTGTGGGCTAGGCAAAGAGATTTTTGTGGGAAAGCCACAAGCTAGGAGAGAGGAACTCAAAGCTGGACGGAGTGGGGCTTCTCATTATCCTCTACACTCTTTCATCCCTCTATGCTGATTTCTGTTTTAGCAGGCAGTTTTGTCCTGGATGGGGGCAGGAGAGAAGAGTGGCCAAATA
>JAVSCE010000612.1:0-32867 GCA_032199065.1 Smutsia gigantea
TCTTCTGGCCTGTAAGGTTTCTGTTGAGAAGTCTGATGATAGTCTGATGGGTTTTCCTTTGTAGGTGATCTTTTTCTCTCTCTAGCTGCCTTTAATACCCTGTCTTTATCTTTGATCTTTGCCATCTTAATTATTATGTGTCTTGGTGTTGTCTTCCTTGGGTCCCTTGTGTTGGGAGATCTGTGAGCTTCGGTGGACTGCGAGACTACTTCCTTCCCCAGCGAGGGAAAGTTTTCAGCAATTATTTTTTCAAAGACACTTTCTATCCCTTTTTCTCTCTCTTCTTCCTCTGGTACTCCTATAATGCGAATATTGTTCCGTTTGGATTGGTCACACAGTTCTCTTAATATTCTTTCATTCCTAGAAATCCTTTATCTCTCTCTGCCTCAGCTGCTCTGTACTCCTGTTCTCTGTTTTCTATTCCATTAACAGTCTCTCGCATCTCATCCATTCTGCTGTTAAGCCCGTCGATCGCTTGTCTGATTTCTGTATTGTCTTTCCTCAGTTCCCTCATTTCCTCCCTCAGCTCTTGCACATTTCTCTGTAGGTCCATCAGCATGGTTATGACTTTTATTCTAAATTCTTTTTCAGGGAGGTTGTGCATTTCCATCCCTTCAGACTCCCTCTCTTGGGTTGTCTGGTTGATTTTGGTCTGAACCATATTCCTCTGTCTTTTCATGGCTGTATAATTTGGTCACTGATAGTTGCCACGTATGTCAGCTGGGCTCTTTAAGACTTTAAAAAGAGAAGAAAAAGAAAGAGAAAAAAAGAAAAAAAGAAAAAAAAGAAAGAAAAAAAGGAAAAAAAGAAAGAAAAGAAAAAACAAAAACAAAACAAAAAACAAAACAAAACAAAAAAAACAACAAAAAAATGCCCACCGGACGTAGATTCTGTGGGAATGCTCTAGGTGGCGCTATTGCCCCACTATTCCACAGCTGTGACTGTGCCGCTCCGCAGGGCCCTTTATCGCTCTGGCAGGGTGGGAACGAATAGGAGGCTGTTGATCTCAGTGAGAAGTGTTAAGTATGGCTACGCTTCCTCAGTCGCCAGCTAAGGCGTCTGAAACTCCCCAGGACTCCCAGCCTGCTGGGCTGAGTGTGCTGGGGCGGTCCGGCTCCTCCGCTGGGCTCCTGTCTCTTTAAGACCGCTGAAGAAAGCGCGCATTTTTTTTTCCTTCCCGGGAGCCGGCTGCAAGCACCCTGGCGCATTCCCCGCTCAGATCCTGCCCCTCTGTCTCTCCAATCTCCGCTGCACTGCGCATTGTGGGTCAGCGCTCCCCGCACAGATCACTGGGGCTGGCTACTTCGCGGGGTGCACTTACACTCCCTCCCGGCTCTGAATCCTCTCCTCCCGCCGGTGCGCTGGGGTGGGGGAGGGCTCGGTCCCGCCGGGTCGCGGCTCCGTATCTTACCCGCCTCTTGGGGTGCCGAGTCCTCTCGGGTGTAGCTGCACGCTGTGCGCTTTCCTGTGTATTCTCGTCTCTCTTTTAGGAATAGATGTATTTTCTGTGTTTTCGTAGATAAATATAGTGTTGGGAGGAGATTTCTGCCGTCCTACTCACACCGCCATCTTTCCGGAAGTCCCCGTGGCTGAGAATCTTAGTAGCCTGATATCTGTGGTGGACATACTGGGGGAGTATCTTCAGTGGTGCCATCTCCCCTCTTTTCTACCTAGTAATTTACATCTCCATTTGGTCCACTGTACAGTAATAGTGACCAACATTGTTGATCTGACAAATCTCAGGCTTCAATTTTGATCTCATGATCAAGGAGCCCTGATTTAAATGCTTCTCACCTGCAAATAAGCCCTTTTGTGGGCATAGATGCTTAATAACATGGTTCCATCTATTAGGCATAGTGGGTTATCAATTTGCTGTTAGATTTGTGATGGTCATAGGCTTTGAGAATCTGGGCTGACTCTTCACAACCAGTTGTGCTTGCATCTGATACATTCCAGTCTGGCTGGAAAGTTCTTAACTTTTCTAGCAAAGAAAACTAACTCCACTGCTCCCGTCTGACGGCAGTTACTGCTACATCGTCATCCTGCTTCTGGAAGGGCTGCCTTGTCCTTTAGTGTAGGAAATAGCTATTCCCAACTTTTGTTCTGCAGTACTGTCAATGTCTCCTTATTATCTAACGGAGTATTGTACAGTTTTTCTCGAAGATGAACGAAGTAGGAAGAATATTTTTTGGATAATCAGGAGAGTGACATCATTCCAGGTTCTGCCCATAACTAGCCATGGGACTACTAAGCCTCACTCAGGTCCTCCACCCACAAAGCAAATTGCTTGGACTAATGCTTTCTAGGAGCACCACTAGTACTGTCAGTAGTTCTGTAATTTTTAAAAAAAATTCATATTATCTATAAAATGAATATTTAGATGGTTCACAAAACAATTATGAATATACATAGAAATTTTATAATTTATATAATCATCTCCAGTTCTAATTGATAATAAAACACATCATGACTTTACTAAATCTTGGGGGGGAAGGAAGATAAATACCTCTGCATTAAATGTACATACTTATAAGAAAAATTCTAAGATCCTAAAAATTAAAATGTAAAATATATGCATCTTAGAATTGAGGAGTTTTTTTTGTGTGATAAGATCTCTATTTGTCTATGTACACTAGGGTTTTTAACAGACTTTTTTAGTATGCACTAAAAATTCTAAGATTAAATTGACAATTAAGCAGTGTAAGTGGACGTTAAAGTATGGTAAGAAAATGGAAAGTGTTCCAAAGGAACAACGATTAGAAAGGTAACAGCTGAAATTAAAGACTGTGTGGTAAATTTTAGTGTTTATCTGAATACTGAAGATGAATATTTTAATATTTTAATAGGAAATGTACAAACATGCAGTCTCTGGTAAGTCATTGTCAAAATATACATTTGGAACATTTGAGCCCATCACAAAATTTTTAACACTGAATTCTGTGTGTATTTTGTGAAACCATGCTACAGAGTTTTGTGATAAAGGCTCTCTTTGGTTGTGAAGAACAGAAACTACTCACACCGACTTGAAAAAGAGTAAATATTGTAAAGATACAATTGGAAATGCCATGAATATCACCAACCAGGTCCTGAGGTGCTGCTGGCCCTTGGAGGATTTAGAGTGGAACTGGTCAGGACCGAAGTCCTATATTTCAGGCTGAGATCTCAAGGATCACTGCTTATTGCTCTTGATCAATTTGGCATGTGACTACTAGCACCTAAAGTACAGCACAGCCTCAGCTCAAGTTTCTGAACTGATGACATCCCTCTGTGTTTACCACCATCCAATTAGTGATCACCTCTGTGCAAAGAATAGCCTGTGATTTTTTTTTGCTACCCAGGATCAGTGTACAGTATAGTTCAAGCTAAATTATGAAGGTATATGAGCCGACAGATGCACAAGGTGTCTAATGTAACTGCTGCTTATCCCAAAGCCTTCAACTTGTATAGGTTCTCTGTACCTTATCTATGCAGGACCCCTAGTAACACTGGCACTGACCACCTCATACAGTGTGTGTCAAGGGAGTGAGGTCAAGATTAGCAGTTCCAAGAATTTGTGGAACACTAAAGTATAATCAATTCAGAGCATTTAAGAATTTCTGTTAGAGTTTTATCAACTTCTTTTAATGAATTGTGCACTGTCTTTTAGAGAAAGCTTAGTGTGGACACTAAAAAGTCTGCCCAATAAACAAGTCATACTTGCCTAGTGTCTGCTGTGTAGAGTACCACCTTCACACCTCTGTTTTGTGTCTTCTCAGCAGCCCACGAGGTAGGGAAGGTAGGAGTCAAGGTTTACTGTTGGGGTATAGCGTGAGGAGGGATGAGAAGAAAGGATAAGAAGGATATTCTCTAATTGACAACTGTTATAACAATTACTGAAATAATTTCTAAACCTTGCTGGTTAAGTGCTGGATTTTTTTTTTTTAATCCTTGGTTGAATCTGTCTAAACTCTTTGAGCCTCTGTTTTCTTCAGCTAGTAATTATTGTCTTAAGGGGAATTGTAGTGAGGTTCCCTCACAAGATTGTAATGAGAATTAAGCAAGAGCTCAAGTGCCTAGGACAGTAGTTGAAACTTGGTTGGTTCTTTTTTCCTTCATCTTTTTGTTCATCTGTTTATTTGTAGATTCTTCGGAAGATAATTATTATTCTTCCTTCTTCCTGACATATGTGTTTAGGAACAATTTTTCTGACTTTTGCCAACTAATCCCACAATACTATATCTGAGTTCTACAAATCTAGAATGCCTTCTAGGTCAGGCCAGTCTTAGGACTAGCTGATGATGGCATCAGTGCCATTAACAGTAGCAGCAGCAACCTGTAGCCACCATGGTCATCTGACTTTTTGAACGTGACTCAAAAGAGCTTATATGTTTGTTTCTTTAATAGGTGGATTTGCTATCGTCTTTCTCGTGAGGACGAGCAATGGAATGAAATGTGCCTTGAAACGCATGTTTGTCAACAATGAGCATGATCTCCAGGTGTGCAAGAGAGAAATCCAGATAATGGTAAGGCTGCACCCTCAGACTTGGGACTGCTTGTTTAAAGTGCACCCTGTCATAAGAAAGGCAAGTGGGGCTTGTTCCCTTCCCTGAGATGGCAGAGAGGTCTTGGCATAAGGCGAGAGTGAAGAGTCATAGGTGTAGGCCGCTGCTCCAGTTTTGATCATCCTTAGCTGGAGGTTGAAGAAAATAGAGCATATTGGGAACTGACCAATTTTTTTAGGTCAGAGAAATAGTTTTGGGCATTGGGAAAAGCTTATTTTAAATAACTTGGTCCCTAGAATTGATTATGAAGCTTAATCTGGAAACCCTAGCTCTCCCATGAGCCTTTTCTAGTCTTATATCAGTTATCAATTATGGCTTTCCACCCTCTTGAACTTTGCAGCATCCATGAATATATCCTTCTAATGCCTTTGTATTTTGTACTTGTGGTTCTTTCCACCTGGAATGATTTTCCCTTTTTATGGCTTAGAAACCTCTTACTCTACATACTCTATGATTCCATTTATAAAGTCCAAGAACAGACCAAAGTGATCTATGGTAATAGAGATCAGAAAATGGTTATCTGGGTATGGGAAATTGACTAGAAAGGGGAGTGTGGGCACTTTCTGGGCCCAGGAAATTCAATCTTGTTTTGAATACACAGGGCAATATGATTGTCAGAACACCATTGAATGCCTTATGATCTCTGTATTTTATTAGATGTTAATTATACCTCACATCTTCAAAACTTACTCAGTTTTCACAATTCAGATTCATATTATGTTTAAAGAAAGGGTCCCTATCTGTTAGAGGTATATGCTAAAATATTTATGGATGAAATAATATGTCTTAAGGAGCGGATTTAGAAGAGAAACAAGATTGGCAATGAGTTAATTATGATCGAACCAGAGTGATGGATATATGGGAGCTTGTTAGAGTAGTGTCTCTCATTTCTGTGTGAAATTCTATATAAGGAAAATGTAAACAGTCTTTTGTTCCTTAGTGTTTCCACAGTATTTTTATTTTTAGCAATTATATTGCCTATCTTCTTATTTTATAAGTAATGCTGCCATCAGAAAGTAAGTTATTTAAAATCAGAAACTACATTCCAGCACACTGCTTGACATAGAGTAAATAACTTGGCAAACTTAATGAAGTTTATTAATAAACATTGGATGAAATGAACATGAAAAATGGTAATAGATACATATGTTCACCTACAGATGATTATTCCTTTTTGTCATGGATTTTAGTGCTTTTTTTTGCTATTATTAATGTACATTTACATAAGCAATATTTATTTATTTATTTTTATTTATTTATTTTTTATTACTTATTCTTTTATTAGCTTCTCCTAAGTATTCTTTTTTTAGAATTTATATGGATCATTAATCTACAATTACATGCGCAATATTATGATTATTAAACTACCCCCTTCATCAGGTCCCCCATGAGCAATATTATGGTTACTAGACTCCCCCTATTATCAAGTCCCCACCACATACCCCATTATAGTCGCTGTCCATCAGTGTAGTAAGATGCTATAGAGTCACTACTTGTCTTCTCTGTGTCATACGGCCTTCCCCATATCCCCCCGCACCCTGCTACATTATGTGGGCTAATTGAAATACCCCTTTTTCCACCTTATCCTTCCCATCCCACCCATCTTCCACAGTTCCTTTCCCTTTGGTAACTGTTAGTCCATTCTTAGGTTCTGTGAGTCTGCTGCTTTTTGTTCCTTCAGTTTTTTCTTTGTTCTTATATTCCACAGATGAGTGAAATCATTTGATACTTGTCTTTCTCTGCCTGGCTTATTTCACTGAGCATAATACCCTCTAGCTCCATCCATGTTGTTGCAAATGGCAGGATTTGTTTTCTTCTTATGTCTGAATAATATTCCATTGTGTATATGTACCACATCTTCTTTATCCATTCATCTACTGATGGACACTTAGGTTGCTTCCATTTCTTGGCTATTGTTAATACTGATGTGATAAACAGAGGGGTGCATCTGTCTTTTTCAAACTGGGCTGCTGCATTCTTAGGGTTCCTAGGAGTGGAATTCCTGGGTCAAATGGTATTTCTATTTTTAGTTTTTTGACGAACCTTCATACTGCTTTCCACAATGGTTGAATTAGTTTACATTCCCACCAGCAGTGTAGGAGGGTTCCCCTTTCTCCACATCCTCACCAACATTTGCTGTTGTCTTTTGGATGTTGGCCATCCTAACTGGTAAGAGGTGATATCTCATTGTGGTTTTAATTTGCATTTCTCTGATGATTAGCGATGTGGAGCATCTTTTCATGTGCCTGTTGGCTATCTGAATATCTTTGGAGAAGTGTCTGTTAAGCTCCTCTGCCCATTTATTAATTGGCTTATTTGCTTTTTGTTTGTTGAGGTGTGTGAGCTCTTTATATATTTTGAATGTCAACCCCTTATCGGATATGTCATTTGTGAATATATTCTCCCATACTGTAGGATGTCTTTTTGTTCTACTGATGGTGTCCTTTGCTGTACAGAAGCTTTTTACTTTGATATAGTCCCACTTGTTCATTTTTGTTTTTGTTTCCCTTGCCCGGGGAGATATGTTCATGAAGAAGTTGCTCATGTTTATGTCCAAGAGATTTTTGCCTGTATTTTTTTCTAATAGTTTTATCATTTCATGACTTACATTCAGGTCTTTGATCCATTTTGAGTTTACTTTTGTGTATGGGGTTAGACAATAATCCAGTTTCATTCTCTTACATGTAGCTGTCCAGTTTTTCCAATACCAGCTGTTGAAGAGGCTGTCATTTCCCCATTGTATATCCACGGCTCCTTTATCGTATATTAATTGACCATACATGATTGGGTTTATATTTGGCCTCTCTATTCTCTTCCACTGGTCTATGGGTTTGTTCTTGTGCCAGTACCAAATTGTCTTGATTACTGTAGCTTTGTAGTAGAGCTTGAAGTCAGGGAGCGTAATATCCCCTGCTTTAGTCTTCCTTCTCAGGATAGCTTTGGCTATTGGGGTCTTTTGTGGGTCCATACGAATTTTAGAACTATTTTCTCTAGTTCATTGAAGAATGCTGTAGGTACTTTGATAGGGATTGCATTGAATCTGTAGATTGCTTTAGGTAGGATGGCCATTTTGAAAATATTAATTCTTCCTATCCATGAGCACGGGATATGTTTCCATTTATTGGTATCTTCTTTAATTTCTCTCATGAGTGTCTTGTAGTTTTCAGAGTATAGGTCTTTCACTTCCTTGGTTAGGTTTATTCCTAGGTATTTTATTCTTTTGGATGTGACTGTGAATGGAATTCTTTTCCTGATTTCTCTCTCTGCTAGTTCACCGTTAGTGTATAGGAATGCAACAGATTTCTTTGTATTAATTTTGTATCCCGCAACTTTGCTGAATTCAAATATTAGATCTAGTAGTTTTGGAGTGGATTCTTTAGGGTTTTTTAGGTACAATATCATGTCATCTGCAAACAGGGACAGTTTGACTTCTTCATTACCAATCTGGATGCCTTTTATTTCTTTGTGTTGTCTGTTTGCCGTGCCTAGGACCTCCAGAACTATGTTGAATAAAAGTGGGGAGAATGGGCATCCTTGTCTTGTTCCTAGTCTTAAAGGAAAAGCTTTTAGCTTCTCGCTGTTAAGTATAATGTTGGCTGTGGGTTTGTCATATATGGGCTTTATTGTGTTGAGGTACTTGCCCTCTATACCCATTTTGCTGAGAGTTTTTATCATGAATGGATGTTGAATTTTGTCGAATGCTTTTTCAGCATCTATGAAGATGATCATGTGGTTTTTGTCCTTCTTTCTGTTGATGTGGGGGATGATGTTGATGGATTTTCGAATGTTGTACCATCCTTGCATCCCTGGAATAAATCCTACTTGATCATGATGGATGATCTTTTTGATGTATTTTTGAATTCGGTATGCTAATATTTTGTTGAGTATTTTTGCATCTATGTTCATTAGGGATATTGGTGTGTAATTTTCTTTTTTTGTGTTGTCCTTGCCTGGTTTTGGTATTAGAGTGATATTCGCCTTTTAGAATGAGTTTGGGAGTATTCCTTCCTCTTCGACTTTTGGAAAACTTTAAGGAGGATGGGTATTAGGTGTTCATTAAATGTTTGATAAAATTCAGCGGTGAAGCTATCTGGTCCAGGTGTTTTGTTCTTACGTAGGTTTTTGATCACCAATTCAATTTCTTTGCTGGTAATTGGCCTATTCAGATTTTCTCTTTCTTCCTGGGTCAGCCTTGGAAGGTTGTATTTTTCTAGAAAGTTGTCCATTTCTTCTTGGTTATCCAGTTTGTTAGCATATAATTTTTCATAGTGTTCTCTAATAATTCTTTGTATTTCTGTGGTGTCCATAGTGGTTTTTCCTTTCTCATTTCTGATTCTTTTTATGTGTGTAGACTCTCATTTTTTCTTGATAAGTGTGGTTGGGGGTTTATCTATTTCTTTTATTTTCTCGAAGAACCGGCTTCTGGTTTCATTGATTTTTTTCCTATTGTTTTATTCTTCTCAATGTATTTCTGCTTTACTCTTTATTATGTCCATCCTTCTACTGACATTGGTTCTCATTTTTCTTTCTTTTCTAGTTTCATTAATTGTGAGTTTAGACTGTTCATTTGGGATTGTTCTTTCCTGAGGTATGTCTGTATTGCAATATACCTCCCTCTTAGCACTGAGTTCGCTATGTCCCACAGATTTTGTGGTGTTGTATTATTGTTGTCATTTGTCTCCATGTATTGCTTGATCTCTGTTTTTATTTGGTCGTTGATCCATTGATTATTTAGGAGCATGTTGTGAAGCCTCCATGTGTTTGTGGGCTTTTTCATTTTCTTTGAGTAGTTTGTTTGTAGTTTCATACCTTTGTGATCTGAGAAGCTGGTTGGTACAATTTCAATCTTTTTGGATTTACTGAGGCAATTACCTCCTCAATGACACTTTCTATCCCTTTTTCTCTCTCTTCTTCTTCTGGTACCCCTAGTATGTGAATATTGTTCCGTTTGGATTGGTCACACAGTTCTCTCAGTATTCTTTCATTCTTAGAGATTCTTTTAACTCTCTGTGCCTCAGCTTCTTTGTATTCCTCTTCTCTAATTTCTATTCCACTTACCGTCTGTTCTACTACGTCTAATCTGCTTTTAAATCCCTCCATTGTATGTTTCATTTCATATATGGAATTTCTTAATGATTGAATCTCCATTTTAAATTCTTTCCTGAGTTCTTGAATATTTTTCTGTCCCTCTGTAAGGATGTTTATGATTTTTAGTTTGAACTCTCTTTCAGGAAGATTGGTGAGTTCCGTTTCATTTGGCCCTTTTTCTGGGGTATGTAAGAGACTGACTGGTCTGAACCAAGTTCTTTTGACATTTCATATTTCTGTGTGGTGCCCCAAAGCTCCCATCTGTGAAGTTGCTCAGCCCCTAGAGTGAAGATGGGGGTCGTTGCGGAGCAGAGCTTGTGCCTGGGGGGAGGAAAGGTCTGTTTCCTGATTCCTGTCTGCCCTACCTGTCTCCCATATCAGAGCCAGTGGGCCAAGTACACAGGTGTAAACCTCTGTGCTTGGCATCTCTATGTGTTGTAGGTGGGACCTCCCTCTGGTTGGCCTGATGACAGAGCAGTGACTGCCAGTTTGTGAGCTGGTGCCTTTAGGCCAGGAGGAGGGCTTGGCTCGCTGTGTATCACAGTGGCGGGCCTTGGAGCTGAGTAGCCAGCTGGGGGGATGGAGCACCTGAAGCTCCCCACAGTTCCCAATCTGCTGGGCAGCGCACACCCAGACAACTTTGTCCCCCTAACCCTTCTCCCAAGCAGCAAGCTCTGTGCAAACCCCACCCCTTCAGCAGCCCTGTTGCTGTTAGGAAGCTTCTCAGACCACCTGCCTTTCCCTTGTCCCAGAGCGACCGGGTGTGGATCTCATCCTCCACAAATGGCCAGAATCTGTGTCTCAAGCACTCCGCCTGTCCCAGCTCCCCATCCTCCAGATCACCACACAATGTAGGTTTCTCCTCACAAAGCCGCTCTCCAGGGCTAGGTGTTCAGCAGTTCTGGGCTTCCACTTGCTCCCCCTCTCCATTTCTCTTCTTCTGGCAGGTGAGTTGGGGTGGGGGAAGGTCTTGGGTCCTCCCAGTCAAGGCTTTCTTACGTTACCCTATTTTGTGTGGTCTGCTCTGTTCTGTATGCAGTCTGGTGCAGCCTTCTTCCCTGTTGCTGTTTTAGGGTTAGTTGTATTAACTATATTTTCACACTATTTGTGGTTTTGGGAGGAGTTCTCTGTCTCACCTGTCATGCCACCATCTTGAATCTGTAGTCGATTTTAGAGCTTTTTGTAAAGAGCTAAACGAGGCCCAAAATATGGGTGAAGGTGGCGTTGTAGGGATTCTATCAGGCTTTGTTTGCCCTCGCCCACCCCTTGTGGCGTTGCCCTTTCACTGGCTATTAAAGTAACTAGTTGTACTGTAGTTGCACTACTGAAAGAAGAACTCAGGACTTTAGAGAGCCTGTTACTACTTTGGATCCAAAAAGCTGAAACAGTTTTGAAAGGAACTGTTGGTAGAAAAAAATTACTGCAAAACAAACAAAAAAATCCCAAAGCTGATAAACATCAAGGCCACGTGGATCTGTCCACATGGCACTAGTGTCCTCCTAACCCCCTGCCATACAGCTCCAAGTGATTGTGCAGATCTCCCCACATCCACCCAGTGGGTTTTCTGGCTGCTTCTCACTACTCCTCCTCCCCAAATGTCTTCCCAGCTCAGTTCTCAAGCACTCTGGTGTGTGTCTTTGCTTCTGCTGTTTCCTTCTCACTCATTTTCTGGTGTCAAGAAAGTAATCCCATTGTTTAAGTTTCTCCCACTCATTCAGAAACATGTTTGAGAGCTGACTTTGTGCTAGGCAGGCACTGGGGCAGAGGAACTAAGAAGACCCATTCCCCTTAGAAGCTCACAAATTAATGGACCTGATTAGGAATTAAATTACTCAGGTTCAAGTTCTGGCCCAGTCATGTAGTAACTGGGAGAGTTTTTGTTTTGCTTTGTCTTTTTTTTAATTTAGTTCATATTTTTTTCAAAACTTAAATACTCAAATAGGTGTACTAAAGCTTGTTATAAAAGATTTAGCCAATTCTCTGAGGGTCCCTCTTATGCCATTTCAGGCCCCAGAGGCAACCACTTTTAGTTGATTCATTTGATATATTTTTAAATAACAGCAGGTATTGATAGTTCCTGATTTTCCTCCATTTTAAGCATGATGTAATATGGAAAGTAACCATTTAGCTCTCTTTCATCCCCTTTACACCATTCTCCCCCAAAACTTGTAATATTCTCATCTTCCATTCTTCTAGAAGAGCTGTAATATAACGTGAGTTGTATTAGTATTAGTTTTTACATTAGTATGTAAGAAAACACTGTTCTTGCTGTCTCTCCTAGTGGACTATGTTTACTATTCCTTTCCTGTATAATTCTGTTTTCACTAAAATCAATAATTGTCTTTTTTCAGTCGTAGTATTCTGTGTACTTTTCAGCAGTATAACCCAAACTCTCCCTATGTTGTGTAAATCATTTTAAAAAATACTTTTAAATGGATTTGTGTATTCTGTCTATTTTATCTTCTTACTCAATGGACTCTGTGTTGGTAGCTGTCTTGGCCTAGTTTACAGCCCTGCCTTGGAATTTCCTATGCTTTCCCTTTGCACCTTTTTTGTTGCTGTTAGATTTTCTGGCTCCTCTTTTTGCCTTACTTGCTCATTTTGGTAGAACTTACCCTCTAGTAGCTTCCTGATGCTTGGAAGGTAAATTTTGAGACCTAGCAGGTCAGAAAGTGTCTCTGTTTTATGCTCACACATGTAATAGCTTGTGTATAAAATTCACATCACAGTGAATTTTTATGTATGGTGTGAGACTTAGGTTGAGCTTCTTTTTGTTTTTTGGCCTATGGATATCCATCTGCTCCAGCATCTTGGTTGGAAATAGTTTCATTCAGATAGAACTGTATTTTAGCTTTCATTGTTGTTCTTGGAAAGTTCAGAGGCATTCTAATACTAGTCCTTTGGTTGTGACCTGTTTTTTTCTCCTCAGAAATTTATCAACTTTCCCTTTATTTACAGTTGTAAGTCTGGGGAGGGGAAACCCCTGGGCAAAATACCTCTAAAAACCAAAATCAAAGGGAGAAATAAAATTTAAAACCCATTTATTGCTTACAAACTGCGGTCCAGTGCCCTCTCTCTCCCCTGCTCTGGAAGAAGCAAGCAAGCAAGCCCCTCCCCTTAACCTCTCAGGTTCAGACACCCCCTCAGTTGCCCAGGTAATTACCCATTGACATGGAGATGAACTTCTCTCCACCCCTGAAGATGTGCAAATGTACCAAAGTCAGGCGAGATATTCTGGAAATGTTACAATTTTACCCACAACAGTGTTCTAAAATACTTTGATGATATACCTTTCTGTGTGCATTTATTATTTGTTAATAAATGGTGTTCTGATGTAATTTGGAGACTCATATCCCTGCATTGTGAAGAGTTTTAGTTTTCTCATTTGTTGATTTCATTTTCTGTCTTCCTCTGTCTGAAATTGCTATATTTGGGTTTTGGCTCTGGTGAATTGATCTTCTCATTTTTTTCCCCCTCCATTTTGCATTTCATTTTGCCTTTTCCTTCCACATCCCAGCAGATTTCCTCATTTCAACTGTCCTGTTGGATTTTTATTTATCAGGCTTTTTAATTTCTAAGACCTTCTTGTTTGGTTGGTTGGTTTGGTTTTTAATTTAGATGAAGCCCAGTTTATCAATTTTTCCTTTTATGGATTGTGTTTTGGGTCTTTGCCTACCCTTCAATTCTGAAGATTTTCTATTTTTTTCCTAAAAGTTTTATAGCTTTATGTCTAAGTCTGTGATCCATTTTTGAGTGAATTTTTATGTATGGTGTGAGATTTAGGTTGAGCTTCTTTTTGTTTTTGGCCTACAGATATCCATTTGCTCCAGCACCTTTTGTTGAAAAGGCTATATTTCCTCCATTGAATATTCGTCAAAAATCAGCTGGGCATATTTATGAGGGTCTATTTTCAAACCCTTCTCTATTCTTCTTTTATTCTTCCAAAATTGTTTTAACTCTTCTAGTTCTTTTGGCTTTTTATATAAATTTTAGAATAATGTTATCTATATCTGCAGAATGTCTTGCTGGAATTTGATCGTGATTTCATTATACCTGTATATCAATTTGGGGAGAATTAATATCTTTTCTTTGTTTAGTCTTCCAATATATGAACACAGCATGTCTCTCCACTTATTTACATCTTTGGTTTCATTCATCAGGATTATATAGTTTTCAATATGTGGACCTTGTACATGTTCTTAGGTTTACACCTACGTTTGTGTTTTGAATGATTATCATATTGGATTTTTTATTTTGCTGTCCATGTATTTATTGCTAGTATGTAGAAACCAAATGATTTTTCCACATTTATCGTTTTTCTTATAACCTTGCTGAATTTGCTTACTTGTTCTGGGAATTTTTTTCTAGTTTCCTTAGGATTTTCTATATAGATCATCATGTCATCTGCCAGTAGGGGCAGTTTTATTTCTTCCTTTCTGATCTATATCCTTTTAATTTCCTTTTCTAGCCTTATTGCACTGGCTAGACCTCGCATTATAGTGAGTTGACATCCTTCCTTTGTCCCCAACCTTAGGAGGAAAAGTCTTTCACCATTAATTGTAAGATATTCAAAATAGCCAAGAAGTCAAAACAACCTAAATGTCTATTGATGGATGAATGGCTAAAGAAAATGTGGTATTTTGAATATTATTACAGTGAACATGGGTGTGAAAATATCTCTCTGAGATCCTGTTTTTAATTATTTTGGCTATATACCAAGAGGTAAGATTCTGGGTAATATAGTAATTCTATGTTTAAATTTTTAGTGAACCTCTATACTATTTTCCATAGTGGCTGTGTCATTTTACATTCCCACCAACAGTACACAAGGGTTCCAATATTTCCAGATCCTCACTAGCACTTATTTTCTGTGTGTGTGTGTTTTTTAAAGGGGGCCATCATAACTGCTGTGAGGTGATATCTCCTTGTGGTTTTGATTTGCATTTCCCTGATGCTTGGTGGTGTTGAGCATCTTTTCATAAAATTGTTATTCCTATTTAGGTAGCATGTCCTTTTTCTCTGACTGCTTTCATTATTTTTTGTTTGTCTTTATTTTCAGATGTTTGGTTATGATGATGTGTCTTGGTGTGGACTTCACTTATTTGGGTTTATCCTGTTTGGGGTTTGCTCAGCTGGTTGAGTTTATAGTTTTATGTTATCTCCTCAGATTTGGGGAGTTTTCAGCCATTCTTTTTTTTTTTAAGTTTATTTTGGTATCATTAATCTACAATTACATGTGCAATATTATGGTGATTAAACTACCCCCTTCATCAGGTGCCCCCCACCAACCCCATTACAGTCACTGTCCATCAGCGTAGTGAGATGCTATAGAGTCACTACTTGTCTTCTCTGAGTTGTACAGCAGACTGTGTTTACAATAACTTAACAAGAAAGCAGCCATTATTTCTTGTAAGTACTTTTTCGGTCCCGGTCTCTGATCATACAAATGTTAGCTCTCTTATAGGTCTCCAGTACCCTGAGGTTCTGTTCTTTGTTCTTATTGTCTAATAGACCTTATTTTTTAGACCCATTTTTAGATTTGCAGAAAAATTGAGATGATAGTACAGAGAGTTCCATATAATCCATACCCAGTTTCCCTTATTATTAACATCTTCTGTTAGTATGGTACATTTGCCACAATTAATGAACCAGTATTAAGACATTATTATTAACTAATGTCCAGTTTATTCATATTTCCTTTGTTCTTACCTAATATCTTTCTGTTCCAGCAACCCATGTACAATACTATGTTACAGTTAATTTTTATGTTTCCTTAGGCTCTTTTTGGCTGTAACAGTTTCTTGGACTTTCCTTGTTTTTGAGTAATTCTAACAGTTTTGTGGTCACGTATTTTGTAGTATGACCTCTGTTAGAATTTGTCTGATTTTTTTTCTCATGATTGGACTGGAGTTAACATTTCGAGGAAAACCACAGAGCTAAAGTGCCATTTTTAATCACATGATATCATGGGATAAGTTATTATTATACTATTGATACTGACTTTGATCACCTGATTGAGGTTGCATTTATCAGGTTTCACCACCGTAAAATTACTCTTTTTTCCCCCCATTCTCTACTGTACTCCTTTCAAGAAAGTCAATATGTACAGCCCATACATTAAGGAGTAGAGATTTATGGTTCCCCTCCTTGAGGATGGATTTTCTACATAAATTATTTGGAATTCTCCTGCAAAAGAGATTTGCCCTTTCTCTTCCATTTATTTGTTTATTTAATCATTTATATCAGTGTGGACTCATGCATATTTTTGTTCTTTTTCAATCTGTTTACTATTTTTTGTTCATATTGGATTATTCCTGTTGTTCTATCTTTCAGTTCATTGATTCTTTACTCTGTCCCTTTCTGCTGTTGAGTTCATCCACTATGCTTTTTGCTCTGGTTATTGTATTTTTCAGTTCTAAAGTTTCCATATGCTTCTTTAGGTTTTCTGTTTCTTTGGTGATAATTCCTATTTCTTTGCAGGGGCTTTCTATTTGTTTATTTGTTTCAAGCATGTGTTTAATTGCTGGTTTAAGCTTTTTTTGTGTGTCATGAGTTCTTTAAAATCGTAGCTTAATAATTCTATTATCTCTGTCATTTCAATATTGGCATCTACTGATTTTTTTTTCATTTAGTTTGAGATCTTCCTTGCTCTTGGCATGCCAAAAATGGTTGACATTTTCATATTATAAGACCCTGGATCTTACGTAAACCTTCTGTTTCAACAGATTTCCCATCTGGCAGAGAATTAATGAGAGTTGGGGAGGTGCCCCTTATAACAGCCTTTGTTACTACTAGATAGGGGTGGAAGTTCAGGTTTCCCACTGGGCCTCTGTTAATACATCAGGTGGTGCTTGTTGCCTGATTACTATTGGAATGGGGTAGGAGTTCTAGTTCCCCATTAGGCTTCTACTGATCCTTCCCTGACTGGAAATGGTTGTGAAAGTCCTGGCTTTCCACTTGCCTCCTCTGACACCACCACAGTGGGGAAAAGGAGGAGCACCTTCTTACTGCCTATAGGGGTGAAGGTCTTTACTCAGCCTTCTCTAACACCACCCACCCCAATGGGTGCGTTGGGCGATTTGTTGCAGGCTTTTAAGGACAGAAATCTAGGCTCTCCGCTTGGCCTTTGCTGGCCTGGCTAGGGGAAGGACTGCAGTTTTTTCTGTGGTTTTGGCTGGAGTGGAGTGGTTAGTGTCTGTGAGTTTCTGTCTCTCCAGGTTGCCCTTTTCTTGGGTTTGGCTAGAGAGAGCAGGTTTTCATGGGGGTTTTTTGGTAAGAGTCCATTGGTGTTTTCAGCTTGCCTGCTTCTTTAATTTCTAGCCTGGGATTTTTAAAATCCGGTAGTAAAAAGAAAATCCAGGCAACTCACCACCATGTTGTACCTTGGGTCCCAGAGTTCCTACTCAGACTGCCTTCTATCCACATTTCTGACTCTTCTTACTTATTTATTTATAAAAAATAAATACTGTCCAAAATATTTAGTTGTACTTAGCAGGGAGAATAGCGAAAAGTACATCTACTTCATCTTGCTAGAAGCAGAAATCTTCAGTTTATGCTTTTTCAAAAACAAACTTTGATATCATTTAGTAAGGCTTTGGAAGAGGGTAGCAAGTGTATATATTCAACCTACTTAAAAAAAATTTCCTATCATTTTTAATCAAAAATCCTGTGTGATGTTTTAACCACCCCAAGGCTCAGACTTGTCAAATAGAGGCCATATCCCCAGCCCTACCTCTCTCAGAGGTCATAAGAATTCTGAAAGGAATTGGAAGATGTAATACGCTTTATAGCATGCTAAGGCTTGTTAGTAATCAAAGAAGCAGATTCTTCTCTGCACTTACAGTGGAGTAGGGATGTGCATGTCGCACTCAGAGACATTAGGTTTCGGCAAATGTGTGCCATTTGCCTGGGTCTGATATGAATCTGGGATGTGTGCCCTGTTGGAACCAAAGGGATTGTGGTTTCTGGTGGACAGTTGGAAGGTGGGTTTGGGGCTTTGGATCCCTCTGCCTAAAGGCAGAAAAGATTAATTATCTTCAGACTTAAAGGGGAAAGAACTCAAGCTCAAGATGTGTCAAGTGCTGTTCTGCGTTTACATCTCCTGGCCCAGCTGGATTACATCCTCAGTGAACTTGGTAATGAGGACACTGAGCTGCCATCAGTGACGTTTAAAGACTTGCTCATAAGAGAAGAGAAATCAGAAGATCCAAGACAGGCAAATGTTTCCATATTCCAAAAAGGGAGGAAGGTAGATTGCACAGTAGGGAGTTTTGGGTGTTGCTTAGGCATCTGGAACAGATTATTTAAAAAGATGCTTTGATGAAATTTTTTGTGTAAGAAAGGGTGTATGTGTGTGTGTACATGTACATAATACATGTTTGAATTTGCTTGAGAAACAGGCAAATTGAAAGGATGAGAGAGAGAGGAAGAGAAGGAGGAAGGACAAAAGGGTGGAAGGTAGAGAGAGGGAGAGGGTCTCCCTGGGGGATGAGTACTGGAGTAGAAATAATTTTCTACTACTTTTTGCTTTTCTAATGTTAATATATTACTCATTTAAAAATTAAGTTAACCGTTAAACTGTTCTGTAGTCATTTGGATGAGTAAGCCCGGGCTCCCAAGAACCTTCAGCTTGAGTAAGAACAAGCCATGTCGTACCAACATCATATCCTCCTTTGGTACAGTTTCTGGATAGAGAGCTCCACACAGTGCAGAAGGTCCGGTGTCTGTGCATTGTGTCTTTTGGTTAAGGACTCTCACCAGAGATGAGCAAGATGAAGAGTCTAGGCTGTATGCTAAGTGTAATAGCCACTGTTTATAATGGTTTCTGATCAATGGTCTGATCAGTTAATCTGGAGGAAAGTTTCTAAGAAAAAGCCCTGCAGCTTGCCTTTAGCTTTACGGTACTTTACATTTAACAAATAACTTGGTTAAAGAAATAGAAGACACAGTTATCAATTATGTACCTAATATAAAGTTGGAAGATATAACAACCACATTGGGTGATAGAATCAGGATCTAGAGTGATCCTTACAAATTGGAGCAATGGAGTAGTTTTAATGAGATGAAATAACAAGATAGGATCATAGACTTGGATTTTTATTTTATTTTAATCAACTTTACAAGCACAGTTCTGAGAAGGCAGAAATTTAGAGCAGCACGAATGGATAAAGGTAAGTATTTTAGTGGTCAATTAACTCGATATGAATGTATAATGTGGCTGCCAAAAGAAAAAAAATGTCATTTTTAGCTACATTAATAAAATTAATAGAAGGTGATAGTGCTGGTCTGCTCTGTGTGAGTCAGACCAGGCCTGGAGTATTTCATTCATTTCCTGGGGCCATTGTTATAAAAAGGATATAGACAAAGCAAAGTGTTCAGATGTGGGAGCAGCCAAAATGATCATGTGACTGAAAAACATGTAAAGAATGTGGATATGTTTAACCTAGAGAAGAAAAAACTTGAGTCTAAAAAATAATATTTCAGTTGTTTATTAAGTGAAAAAATAGATTCGTTCTTTTTGCTCTGAAGAGGAGCAAAAGCAATCTAGAATCAGAAGATAGAAT
Source organism: Smutsia gigantea (assembly GCA_032199065.1). Classification (NCBI taxonomy): domain Eukaryota; kingdom Metazoa; phylum Chordata; class Mammalia; order Pholidota; family Manidae; genus Smutsia; species Smutsia gigantea. The sequence continues at coordinate 19,193 of JAVSCE010000612.1, forward strand.
TTTCTAGCTGGTTATAAAGAAGAACTGATCAGCAGTGAGGGCTGTCTACAGATAGGCTGAGGGCCCAAGAAAATGAAATTACTCTAAGAAAACCACTTGTTGAAAGGGCTATAGTGGAGATTCACATATGGGCTGCCTGGATTCTATAAATTAGTACTATTCAAAGGATCTTGTTTTCTTTTACCCTCCCTTGTATGTTTCCCCTCAACATTGTTTTCCCATAGCTTATCATTTTCTTTGTAAATTGAGATAAAATTTACCCTTGTAAGTATAACTCAGTGATTTTTAGAATATTCACAAGGCTGTTCACCCATCACCACCTATCTAATTTCATTACATTTTTTTCATCATCATAAAAGGAAATCCCATACCCATTAGTAGTTACTCCTTATTCCCCTTTAATCTAATCCCTACCAACCATTAATCTACTTTCTGTTACCTATTTTGGATTTCATATAAATGGAATCATACAATATGTGGCCTCTTGTGTCAGATTTCTTTCACTTAACGTAATGTTTTCAAAGTTCATACATGTTGTAGTATTTATGAAAACTTAATTCCTTTTCCAGGTTGCATAATACTCCATTGTTTGTGTATGCCACATTTTGTTTGTACTGATGGACATTGCATTGTCTCCACTTTTTGGCTATTTTGGCTTTATGGCTGTTACAGACATTTGTGTACAAGTTTTTGTGTGGACATAATATTTCGTTTCTCTTGGGTGCAAACATAGAGATAAAATTGCTGAGTCATATGATAATTCCACTTTTAGAAAATGCCAAATTGTTTCCCATGGGAGCTGCACTGTTTTACATTTCTACCAGCAATGTATGAAGATTGCAGTTTGTTTGTTATTGCTTCTGTTTTTGCCAATGTTTGTTGTTGTTTCTGTTTTTAATTATAGCCATCCTAGTGGTTGTGAAGTGATATCTCACTGTGGTTTTGATTTACATTTTCCTAACAGTGGTGTTGAACATCTTTTCATTAGCAATTTGTATACGCTCTCTGGAGAAATGTCCATTCAGATCCTTTGCCAATTTTTACATTGCTTGTCTTTTTAATGGTTGAGTTTAGGAGTTATATTTATAGCCTAGTTACTGGATCCTTATCAGATGTATGATTTGCAGATATTTTTTCCATTCTTTGCATAGTCTTCACTTTCTTGACAATGTCCTCTGATACACAAAAGTTTTTAATTTTGATAAAGTGAAGTTTGTCTATTTTTTCTTTGATTGCTTGTGCTTCAGGTGTCATAGCTAAGAACCATTGCCTAATCCAACATCATGAAGATTTGTATGTGTTGTTTTCAGTTTTTAGGTCTTTGATCCATTTTGAGTTAATTTTTGTAAATGGTGTGAGGCAGGGATACAAATTCATTCTCTTGCATGTAGATATCCAGTTGTCCCACTACCATTTCTTAGTAGGACTATTCTTTCCCTCATTGAATTGTCTTGGCACCCTTGTCAAAAATCAGTTGACTGCAGATATATAGGTGCTACTCAGAGGATCTTGTGCCAGAATGTATATCAACAAACTGCTTCCCTCATGGGTAAAAGTCTCACTAGGAAAAGAAATTCATCTTAGTGATTTAATGGATTTATGTCCTGGAGCAAGCTCCTTACTTCCTTAGAAATAAGGTCAGTACTTGGTTAAGTTCACTAACCAGCAGATGCTGTGGGCCATATTTTGAGTAGCACTGCTCTAGATCTTTGCTACTTTTAAGTGCCACTGACCAGTAGCATCCAAGGCCGTATCCCAGACCTACTGGATCAGCATCTGCTTTTAACAGGATCTGTCTGCAAGTCATTCATATGCAATATTAAAGTTTGAGCAGCACTGCTCTAGCATCAGACTCCAGATGACGTTAAAGATCTATTCAGTAAGTACAGGCTTAATTACTAAGGCTTGGGAAAGGGCGAGTAAATGTGAATTTAAGGAGAACAGTGTCTGGGACTTCTTACATAGCAGGAGCCACAAGGGCCCCACATACCTTGGCCTTTGAAAGAGGTCCAGGAGAGCCCAGATTTCAGAGTGCTCATTTTCACTGATGCGCTGGGCTTGATAGTTGTAGTTTGCCTGTGAGTGACTCCTTGAAGAGAGTTACAGAGGAAATTCAGAGGTGTAGAGAACAAAGGGGGAAGGAACAGTAGACTTCTACACAAATGTCTGTAACAAAACAGTAGAAGGCAGAAGACTTCTATAAAGCAACTTTGGGGGAAATAAACTAATTCCAGGCCTTAGAATGGTTTTCCTTCATCTTTAAGTTAAGAAGAAGCTGAGATTTGGTTAAAACATCTGTGGAACTCCAAACCTAGGTATGTTCAATAAAAAGATTGCTTTTTCAGAAAAAAAAAAAATCTGTGGAACCATAGAGTGACCACAGAAGGCAGCAACACTAGTTCTGAGTCATAAATTCAGATAATGTCGACTATTTGAACAGAGGGTCAAAGCAGGTAAATACACTTCTTTGGGAACTTACTCTGCAAATCCAAGCTCTGTCAGCATCAGGAATTTGCAGGTGTCATGCTGACATTCCAAGGAAGGGTGGCCTGAGCAAATTATATACAGGGAAATTAGTTATGTACAATACTCACTTTTGCTGTTTTGAGGTGAGTGACATATCATTGATCTGCTATTTGGAAGGCTGTCTTTTTTGTTTTCTTGAACATAAATGTAAAGTTTCTTATATAGGAATTGAGTCCTCACTTTTCTTATAAGGCTTTCAGATTCTTAACTAGGAATTCTCTGCTCTAAGAGTTTTGAAGCTACAGATAGAATACTCTTCTGTGCTATAAGCATCTTTAATTAGGACCCTGGATAAACTTGAAATCTGTGACAACCTATGGGATCTGGGTTGAAGGCCTGATTTTCAAATGGTAGTGTTTGTGTGTATTTATGCTAATGAAAAGTTTTTCAGCACTTCAAGCAATTAAATATGAAAGTTAATAAGCTAGCTACAAATCATTTAAAATATCTACTTAATAAAGCAGGTCTTCTAATAATATGTTTGTCAGCATTTTTTAAAATCTTTTTTAATGTTAATTTTAAAGTAAAGTTTAAAATAACAACATAATTCTTTAGATTTACCACTGCTTAAATTGTGTAAACTGATCTGATCTATAATTTCACATTCCTCACTGCCCTGAAAATCAGGTTTTGACTTATATTCATCATACAGACTTCATTTTAATACTCCAAATAATAGTTGCAGGCAAGGACATCAAAGCATCTTCCCCACATCCTGCCTTTTCCTGAATAAACAGGTGGTAATTGAGATCCAGTACCTTGTGTGTTCCATCCCATACCTCTGTGTCCATTTCTGTTCTGTAAGCCCAGGGCTGTGCTTCTATCTAAAACCCGGGAATGGACGGGTGTCCTCTGGCCTGTAGCTCCTGAGAGCTGGGCAGGAGCCGCTGCTAGACCCTAAATGTGAGTCCATTTTAATTTGCACTAAGATTTTCTCTTGACCATTCCTACATTTCACAGCCGTTCAAACAAATCTCTGTCAGTTCCAAATTAGTGAGGTTTGACTTTAAAATCTTAGACACTGCTGTATCATGAAGTCATTGAAAGTAAAGGCCATGGTCTCCCTCCAAAAAAGGAGAGAGACCTGCTTGGACAAATCTCAGGAACTCTGCAGAAGACAAAATGAACAGGAATTTGGGCTTGAACTGGTCAGCAAAAGACTTGGCAAGCTGTTCTAGGATGCCATTTGCAGGTGTTAATTATCCTGTTTGAGTCCTCTAATAGCTCTTGACCTCCTCTTGGCTCTACCAATGCTTTTTTCCCCCTTCCAGATTCTTTATTATACCTCTTTGGGTGAGACAAACTCAGAGGCAACATTGCTGATTTTTTTTCAAACAGTTAAACGTAGACAAATCACTAATGTAGAAACATTAGTCTTTCATTCCTTGTATGAACATTTGGAGGACATGATCTCCTGCTTCATTTTGGTTTCAAAGAACTTCTCTCCAGTTCTTCCTACTTCCAGGACTGTGTAAATAGAAATAGTTTTAGAAGAGTTGCAGATGAGACTGAAACGCAGAGGAAAAAATAGGTCTCTAAAACATGAGTCCTGAAATCACTTTGTTTTGGAGAAACTTGAACTCTAGAGACTGCTTTTCTGCCTCATTATCACCCTTGTCTCCAAAGCAATTGGTCTAAGCCATTTATTTCTCTCATCAAGCTTCTTTCTCATTCTTTTATGCTTCAAAGATGATCTTGCACTCCACCAAAAATAGAACGATAGATCTGAACTCATTCAAATTCCCCTTTTCTCCAGCCTTAAACCAATATGCATATCCACCCTTGTTTTCCTTCTTGCTTGCCAGGAAGGAAATGTCTTTCTGAAACCAGTCCCTTTAACAGTGCTCTCAATCCCAAACCCCTTTACTTACAGGACTTTGTTCCATCAGTTATCCTCATCCTCTCCCCTATTTTAAAGCCCTCTTCCCTAGCTCCTTCCACTCTCTCTCCTGCTCATTCTCTCCTATTCTAAAAAGCCCCTCTCTCAATGCTGCTTCTCTTAAATACAAACTGTTCTGAAAGAGTCATCTGTAGTGGCTGGCTCTACATGCTCAGCTCCCACTCTTTGGAAGCTCCACCCCGTTCTCTTGTCCATTCCATCCTTTCTCTGAAACTGTTCCTGCTTAGCTTTCCAGAGACTTCCCAACTGCCAATTCCAGTGGTTACATTTCTGTTTTTGTCTGCTTTTCTGAGGCAGGAGTCATTCTTAATCCCTCAGTCAAAGGAAAGTTCTCATGAGTTGTAACTTTGATGCTCAGGGTTCAGGTGTGTTCATTTGATACTAGGAAGCTTCCTCTTGGTATATAATTGCAGACTAAAAGAGATTTTATCACTAAAACAGCTGAATCTCCAGTTAGTGTCATGGTAGTTACTGTTCCTGTGATCTAAACTGCCGTGTTTGTATGCTGACTCATAGAACCACTTATTTTCCACTCCTCCCCCTGACTTTCTTTTAAGCAAAAGTAAAATAGTTTATTACAAATAGTTTAGAAATATCTTACTTTGTGTTTGTGTAAAAATCCTATTATCTAGCTGCTTACTTCTTCTTTCCCCAGCTTAGTTCTTGATTATCTTGGATTTTGAACATCATCATTACAAAGATTTGCCTCTGTTGATGTCAAAATAACTGTACCAAGGTGTGAGGCAACTTCCAGTGCCTAAATGAGTTCTGACACAGAGAAGATGCTCAATAAATATTTGTTGAATAAGTGAATTCCACAGTCAGCTCTGAGAGATCATATCAGTTCCAACCGGAGAGCTACACATGATCCATCTTATATCCCAATTTAAAGGCTTAATTATGAGTAAAATGTTTAGGTTGGATGCCATTGTAGTCCCCTCAGAATTTTGTGAAGCAGCTTTTTTTCGCATATATTTCCTAAAGAGAGAAAAAGAGTATGAGCAATGCAGAAGTCAAGTTGAATTCAGTTGTGTTCCTACAACCAGGAAAAACACCAGCTTCATTTTTTCTGAATTAGAAATTCACACATCTAAATAATTCATACTGTCTCATTCCTCTGAGCCCCTCTGCAGTGTTTCTGGAAATGAGAATCTTTGCATCTGGTATACATGGAGCACTGATGTCGTGAGCAAGTAGGCACCCTGTGTGTGTTTGGTTCTAGAATTTACTTCACGAGAGTGCTATGGTTTAGTGGGGGTATAAAATGCTATTGAAATTCTGGCCATGAACTTCAGAGACCACTGGAAACCTGCTCTTGACCCTACTCCTTAATTTTACCTCTCATCACTGTGTCATCTCTATACACTTAAAGTGTCTGTTCCAATAGAACTGAATGGCTCATTCTGTCTCTTTTGGTGTCTGGAACTGATAATACATTCCTCAACTCTCTTTACAGAGAGACTTGTCGGGGCACAAGAACATTGTGGGTTACATTGACTCCAGTATCAACAATGTGAGTAGCGGTGATGTATGGGAAGTGCTCATTCTGATGGACTTCTGTAGGGGTGAGTATATGAGCCATACCATAAGCTGTCATTCTTCTAGCAGTTTGATTGTCAAGGGCATGGGGGTCATTTCAGTCAATGTACACTGTACCCTGATGTATGTCATTCTGGTTTTAAAGATGGTAAAACTAAGAGGCTAAAAGATTCAGAGCCTGCTATTACCTTTTGGTTATTCTTATAATGGCAATGATCAATGGCACAAATAATTCAAAGTGGTGGATAATACAAAACTTTTTTTATTAGGTTTAGGAAGGTTTGGTGCTTGTATATGAATGAGAATATATGAAACCAAGAATGGAAGTGTTCCTTGCGATGCTTTAAAACAAATGATGAAGGCACATAATAAAGACCCAACTCCAGATGGACTAAAGAAACAAAATTCAGCTTACCCACTCCCACTCATGTGTTCTCTTCTCTGCTCACACCACATCGTTGTGTTAAGGAGTAAAAGATTCCTTTTCATCTAATGGAAGTGACCTTCTCCTTGCTCGAGAGCTGTAATTGCCCGTAGAGCAACATTCAGATGCTGTCGTTGTTAACAGTGGAGTTAAATATTGAAAGCTTGGAGTTTTAAGCAGTATTTATCTTGGGAAATCCAGGCTTTAGCATGAATTTATTCAGAGTTGACAACATTTCATACAGCCATTATTTAGAGGTTTGACTTTTTCGGCCTAAGCAGCTTCATCCAAGCTTAGGCCACTGTCTTACTGTTTGGTGCCCTGTTTGTAATCACCCGTACTTCCAGTAATATTTTCCTTGCCTTTAAAGATACTGCTCACAAATTAAATATGTTGCTAATCCCAAAAATATGATGTTAATCAATAATTTCATCCTTTAAAGATTGTGAAGCTGATTTTGTAAAATATTACCAAATTTGACCTTGACAGTTTATTTCTTTCTTCCTGTTCCTTTTTGGACAGTCAGATGTTTAGAGATGAGGTAGTAGGAGCATCCAGGGATCTGGATAATTTTGTAAGTGAGGTCGTCAGCCTTTTGGTCGTGGAGGTTATACGTGTTGGCAGAGCATTTCTACAGACCAGGCAGCAAGTAGTGAAACCAGCGAGACCTAGCTGTTCTAAAGCACAGACCGTAAAGCTGTCTTCTCCTTGCTCCCGGGGTCTGTTGTGCAGTCAAGATAGGGCAAGTTGAACCTGTGGCCCCATCTCACACACAACGGGGACAGTATAGCCAGGCTGCTATAAGCAGGACCATATTGTCAGTTTTCTGCTAACCTTGCAGACATAATGAAAGCAGCTCATGCCTGGCATGCTTCATAAAATAAACATTTTGACACATTAGAGGGCACTGGCTTGTAAGAGAACCAAATCCTGGGCTGGGAATCAAGACACCCGGGTTTTAGTCCTGAATCAGCCAATGATCTGCTCTGTTACCTTAGTCCAGATTACTCCTCTGTGGACAGCCATTCATTCTCTTGGATAAGTGATAAGTCTGAATGTTTATAACGTCTCTTTTGCTCTGCACCCCTCTCAGGAGGCCAGGTGGTCAACCTGATGAACCAGCGCCTGCAGACAGGTTTTACCGAAAATGAAGTACTCCAGATATTTTGTGACACATGTGAAGCTGTTGCCCGTCTGCATCAGTGCAAAACGCCCATCATCCACCGGGACTTGAAGGTAGCAGACCACACTGTTCCATGACATGCATTCACACAGGGTATTTTCTATGTGCCCCTGGAATGGGGTAGATATAATGGGGTTCAGAGAGAAGTCCAAGGCATCGTACCAAATTCTAAACTTACATTTTGCTTGGGGAGAGAAAATACAAAGAAAGAAAAGAAGTAACAATACAGTACAGATACCAATTTTATTACTTAAGTAGCCTTCAGAGATTCTTTATAATCATCAAATGTGTGAACATATATTGTTTCATTTTTTCCTGAGGTACTCCCAAATTCACTTTTCTGGGGTCATGAAGAGTAAGCTATTAGGTAGTTTGTCAACAAAAGAAAAGAAATTCTGCCATTTGCAGTAACATGAATGGAGCTAGAGGGTATTATGCTCAGTGAAATAAGTCAGCCAGAGAAACACAAATACCAAATGATTTCACTCATTTGTGGAGTATAACAACAAAGCGAAACAGAGGAACAAAATAGCAGTAGACTCATAGACACCAAGAAGGGACTAGTGGTTACAAAAGGAGAGGGGTTGGGGAGGAGGAGGTTGGAGGGAGAAGGGAATTGGGAAGCACTGTAATTCACAATTACAATATAGGTAGGTCACTGGGATGGTAGCACAGTATAGAGAATATAATTAATGACTCTATAGCATCTTACTATGTTGGTAGGCAGTGACTGCAGTAGGGGGTGAGGTCTTGATAATATGGGTGAATGTTGAACCACTGTCCTGTGTATGTGAAACCATCATTAAGATTGTATATCAGTGATACTTTAGTAAAAAGAAAAGTAGTTTGTCAACAAAGATGCTTGGTCTTTAAAGTCTATATCATATTTTGCAAAATCCATTAATTGATCATTTAAAAAAATTGTCCTCCTAATTTCCATCCTCTTTCATTGGGCCTTTCATATTTTAGTCACTTGACAATGTTCATTGAATGGAATTGGCACCTGGTTAGGATTCACTAGCTGGTGAAGTGCTGACCGTGTGCCACGTACTCTTAACTGGACACTTTGTGTACACTGTCTCTTTGGAGGAAGATGTTCCTTACATTTTATAGTCTGGGAAACTCAGGAGCAGAGGGGTTAGTTACATGGCTTGACTAAGATTGTATAACTAGGAAGGAGCAGTATCAGAATTTGAATCCAGCTCTTCTGATTTCTAAATTACAATTTCTTTTCATTATACCTGAGTTTTGAGAAACATGCTTAGTGGCTAATAACTTTCATCAACATCCCCTAGTGTGCTTGTTAAATGCAAGCTACTGGGTTCCACTCTGAGTTTGTTGGACTGTAATTTTTGTGGTAATGTCAGAGAAACCCAGGAATTCATATGTTAATAAGCACCCCAGGCGGTTTTATATGTTCTAGAGTTTGAGGATCACTGCAGTATACTGGCATTTCTGTTTTAAGGGTTTTATTTTTAGCCTTTTAAAAAAAAATCAAGATATAATTCACATACCATAAAATTCACCTCTTTAAAGTGTACAATTCTATGACTTTTGTATATATACAGGGTTGTGAAACCATCACCACTATCTAATTCCAGAACATTTCATTATACCAAAAAGAACCCCTGTGTCTGTTAGCATTCCCTCCTCATTCTCTCCTGGCGCCAGACCCCGGCAACAACTTACCTTTCTATTGCTTATTCTGGACATCTCATATAAATGGGACCATACAAGATGTGACCTCTGTGTCTGACTTCTCACCATTACAATAATGTTTTTAAGGTTCATCTATGTTGTAGCATAAATCAGTACTTAATTCCTTTTCATGGCACAATATTCTGTTATATGGATATACCACATTTTGTTTATCCATTCACCAGTTGGTGGACATTTGAGTTGTTTTTTTTGGGCTATTATGGATAAGGCTGCTGTGAACAACTGTGTAGTAGCTTTATGTGGGCATATGTTTTCATTTCCCATGGGCATATACCTAGGCATGGACTTTCTAGGTCTTACTGTAATTGTTTAAGTTTGAGTAACTGCCAGACTGTTTTCCAAAGAGGCTGCACTATTTTACATCCCACCAGCAGTACATGAACGCTCCAGTTTCTCCATTGCTCACCAACACTTGTTGTGCCAGTGCCACCCCATGTGGGGGTCTGCTTGTTCTCAAGCACCACTGAGAAAGGCCCCTCTTGCCCTGCCCACCTTGTGTGCTGTCTTCCTGCCAAAGCACCTATAGGAAATAAGCTGAGAGCAGTCCCTGTCCTTACGCAGCTTGTGTTATAAAAATAACCATAAAGGGAGTTCTGTTCGTTAATGACGGTCTGTCTTCAAACACATTATTTTAACACTTTAATTATTTCCCCCATTTTAAAATTTTCATCCCATTGCAGAAAGTAGAGATGATTATTGCCAGTTATTGGGCCCTAGGCCTGGGAAGGTCACATAAGCCAGCTTTCTCTCTTTACCAAAGAGGAAGCCTCTGTGCAGAAAGTCTGTGACCTGCACAGCCAATTCAGTGAGCAAACCGGAATAAAGGCCAAGGTTTTCATTCCCATTGGGTTTTTGTTTTTTTTTCTGTATGATAACACGCTCTCTGTCCAAGCACTGAAGAAAGAGGGAGAACGGGTTAAGATTTCATAAGTACATTCAGATTGAAGACGTCATGATTGACTCCTCTTTTGTCAGAAAAGAGATTTTGATTTCGTGAAGTACAATAGGATGAAGCTTCCTGTCCCATTTATAGAATCACAGGTTTGAAAATCTGCATTCATCTAATCCTCAAAAATTTACAGTGGTAAAGAATTCTATGACCAAAATGCCTGAATGCCATATCTGTTTGGAATAATGCCGAGATGAAGAGGTCAGTAGGAGGTGGCTTTCCAGACCTTTTAACTAAAGCTGTAAGCAGTTTGGGAGTGACAACTTTAATAACCTTCTTAGCTGATAGGTTGGGAAATCAGGTGAGCAGTATTACACATTCAAAGAGCTGAAAGAGCATCAAAAAGAATAAAATACCTAGGAATAAACCTAACAAAGGAAGTGAAAGACCTGTACTCTGAAAACTACAAGACACTCCTAAGAGAAATTAAAGAGGACACTAACAAATGGAAATGCATCCCATGCTCTTGGCTAGGAAGAATAAATATTGTCAAAATGGCTATACTACCTAAAGCAAGCTACAGATTCAATGCAATCCCTATCAAACTACCAACAGCTTTCTTCAATGAACTGGAACAAATAATTCTAAAATTCATATGGAACCACAAAAGACCCCGAATAGCCAAAGCAATCCTGAGAAGGAGGAATAAAACAGGGGTAATGATGTGCCCTGACTTCAAGCTCTACTACAAAGCCACAGTAATCAAGACAATTTGGTATTGGCACAAAAACAGACCCACAGACCAGTGGAACAGAATAGAAAATCCAAACATTAACCCAAACATATACAGTCAATTAATATTTGATAAAGGAGCCTTGGATATACAATGGGAGATGACAGCCTCTTCAGCAGCTGGTGTTGGAAAAACTGGACAGCTACATGTAAGAGAATGAAACTGGACTACTGTCTAGCCCCATACACAAAGGTAAACTCAAGGTGGATCAAAGACCTGAATGTAAGTCATGAAACCATAAAACTCTTAGAAAAAAACATAGGCAAAAATCTCTTGGACATAAACATGAGCAACTTCTTCATGAACATATCTCCCCGGGCAAGGGAAACAAAAGCAAAAATGAACAAGTGGGACTATATCAAGCTGAAAAGCTTCTGTACAGCAAAGGACACCATCAGTAGAACAAAAAGACATCCTACAGTATGGGAGAATATATTCATAAAAAACGTATCTGATAAAGGGTTGACATCCAAAATATATAAAGAACTCATGCACCTTAACAAACAGAAAGCAAATAATCCAATTAAGAAATGGGCAGAGGACATGAATAGACACTTCTCCAAAGAAGAAATTCAGATGGCCAACAGGCACATGAAAAGATGCTCCACATCGCTAATCATCAGAGAAATGCAGATTAAAACCACAATGAGATATCACCTCACACCAGTGAGGATGGCCAACATCCAAAACACAAACAACAACAAATGTTGGCGAGGATATGGAGAAAAGGGAACCCTCCTACACTGCTGGTGGGAATGCAAATTAGTTCAACCATTGTGGAAAGCAGTATGGAGGTTCCTCAAAAAACCCAAAATAGAAATACCATTTGACCCAGGAATTCCACTCCTAGGAATTTACCCTAAGAATGCAGCAGCCCAGTTTGAAAAAGACAGATGCACCCCTATGTTTATCGCAGCACTATTTACAATAGCCAAGAAATGGAAGTAACCTAAGTGTCCATCAGTAGATGAATGGATAAAGAAGATGTGGTACATATACACAATGGAATATTATTCAGCCATAAGAAGAAAACAAATCCTACCATTTGCAACAACATGGATGGAGCTAGAGGGTATTATGCTCAGTGAAATAAGCCAAGCCGAAAAACACAAGTATCAAATGATTTCACTCATATGTGGAGTATAAGAACAAAGAAAAAAACTGAAGGAACAAAACAGCAGCAGACTCACAGAACCCAAGAACGGACTAATAGTTACCAAAGGGAAAGGGACTGGGGAAAATGGGCGGGAAGGGAGGGATAAGAGGGAAAAAGGGGCATTATAATTAGCAGATGTAATGTTGGGGGGGCACGGGAGGGCGGTACAACTCAGAGAAGACAAGTAGTGATTCTATAGCATCTCACTACGCTGATGGACAGTGACTGTAATGGGGTTGGTGGGGGGGACCTGATGAAGGGGTAGTTTAATAATCGTAATAATGCACATGTAATTGTAAATTAATGATAATAAAATAAATTATATTAAAAAAAAAAAAAAAAAAAAAAGAAAAAAAAAAAAAAAAAAAGATTGAACAGTTCTATATCAACTAATATTTTCCTTTCTTTCAAAATCATCACCAAACCTCAGAAATACACTTATTTTTCTGTCATTTCCTAACCTTCTCTTTATTCTTGGATTTTTTTTGTTGTTGGTGTTGTTCTAAGTTAATGTTTTACTGAGTATTGGCATCAAACTATTTTTGTATTATTCTCTAAAAACCAGCTCATGGCCAAACCTCATTGGCTCTGACTTGATATCTTCAAAGTTAAGAAACTATTGAAACAAAGAAAATCAAGACAAATATTACAATTTAATAATAAATGAAAATGTTTATGTGTGTGTGTGTGTATAGTAGTAATTACAGAGATTAATATACTAATGAATTATTGATGGTCAGCCATTTGGCCAATTCATTTTTTCTGGTAATTTTTTTATTCAATTTATTTAAACTAAAAAAAGAAGTCTTAAATCTGCTTGGTTATCAGTAATTCATTAGTGGCTATTAGATGAACTCAATATTTTTTAAATGTGTTTTGTACCACAGGATATGCAACAATGTAATAATCCTTTGATGGAAACATGATGTAAGCCGAGATCATTTTCAGACAGAATCATAAAAATATCCATCATATAAAAAACTGCTGTGCTATAATTGATAACACTTTTTTAAAGGTGATCCATATTCAGATAGAAACATAATAAGTGTATAGGGACCAGTGGGAATGGTATTTGTCATTATTAAGATTGAATAAAGTGGATTCTTGATCTACTGCTAAAGAAAAAAAAGCATTGGTAAAAACTAAATCCAGAAGTTCTCAATTAGTTGTGTACATCATGAGAAAAAAAACAGGACATTTTCTTTACCAGGGTCCTTTTTATGGAATATGTAAGTAAATAAGGCCTCAAGATCTTATCCTTTGACTTTTCCTTTAATGTTTACCTATGTTGTTCACCTATAAAACCTGGAGGACATTTACTATGTCATACTAAAAAATAGAGGTAAGTTATCGTTTATTATTGGCTTCCATCTGGCAACAAAGCTAGACTACCTCCTTTTACCATATTTTTAATATATTATTATTTGATTAAAATGATAGGAAATTATACAATGTATAAAAGCCATTAATATGATAAGGCTTTTTTCTACTCATAAATATGATTAGAAGAAAAATATTAAATAACTATATTTATAAGCCTGAGCTG